>JAZHYW010037342.1:0-101909 GCA_037355805.1 Ixodes ricinus
AACGCATTGCGGCTACGGTGCATTAAAAGAAGAACTCGTCCGCGATCGTTTTGTCGTTGGATTGCAAGATTCTTCGCTCTCAGAAAAACTTCAAAGCGACCCAAATCTGACACTGGAAGCTGCGTACACACGAGCTCGACAGAAAGAAGCCGTGCATCGACAGCAAGCCGTCGTCAGAGGCGAAGCCCAAGCAGAAGACATGACGCTGGATGCCCTCCACAAAAGAATGTCAGCAAAAGAGAAAGGCGCAAAGCGGCGAGAATACACGCCGAAAAACGCTGAAAATCATGCAGCTAGAACACAGACGTGTGGAAGATGTGGCAACAGTGCACACGAAAAGTCCAAGTGCCCCGCAGCGGGATCAACCTGTCGCAACTGCGGAAAAAAAGGTCACTGGCAACAAGTTTGCTTTAAGAAGCTTAGGAATGAGGGCAAGAGCACTCTAAAAGAGGTGACTCTACAGGACCCAAATGAGGCGCCAAGCTGGATGATCGGAAGCATCCACGCAGCTGAAGGAAGTGCATGGAAAGTCAAACTGCGAGTCAACGGAACGACTGCTACATTCAAGATAGACTCTGGTGCAGACGTCAGTGCCATGCCTCCAAACACTGTCCCAAGCAAGGTGACCCTTGAGGAGACAGCTGCCAAGCTCTACGGTGCAAACAGGCAGCAACTCGAAGTATTGGGCAAGTTTCAAGCGACAATACAACATAACCATAAGTCTATACAGCACGTGATCTACGTAGTGAACGGCCTGGAAGAGCCTCTTTGGGAAGACAAGCCAGCAGCGAATTGGAGCTGATCCAACTTCTGTGCACAGTCTCGGAGCAAACAGCCAAGAGGTACCACGAACAATACCCTGAGTTGTTCCAAGGTCTCGGAGAAATGGCAGGAGAGTACAAAATCAAACTCTCGAAAGACGCCACGCCAGTCTCCGTCCACACATCACGGCGTGTACCCCTGGCACTGATGACGAAAGTACAAGAGCAGCTGGCAAGCATGCAGAAAGATCGAATCATAAGGAAAGTTGAAGAGCCTACACCATGGTGTTCTGCAATGGTTGTGGTGCCCAAGCCGAACGGAGATGTACGGATCTGCGTGGATTTGACGCAACTGAACAAGAACATAGAGCGCGAAAAGCTAGTTTTGCCCTCTGTCGAAGAAACACTGGGACGGTTGTCACGCACATCACTGTACACAAAACTAGACGCCAAGTCAGGATTTTGGCAAATTCGGTTGGCAGAAGAGTCACAAACTTTGACCACCTTTATCACTCCTTTTGGCAGATTTTGTTTCCAACGACTGCCGTTTGGAATTTCTTCCGCCCCGGAGTATTTTCAACGAAGGATGAACGAGATCCTGGAAGGAATCCCAGGAGTCCTATGCCATATGGACGACATCCTAATCACTGGTGCCAACGAGAAAGAGCATGATGAGAGGCTAGAGGAAGTCCTTAAGAGGTTGAAAGCAGCAGGTGTCCGACTCAACGACAAATGCGAGTTCAAGAAAAAGTCCATAAAGTTCTTGGGACACATCGTCAGCCAGGAAGGGATCAAGCCAGACCCACAAAGGGTCACAGCCATCTCCAATATGCCAGCACCAACGACAGTGACCGAGGTGAGACAATTCATCGGAATGGCAAACCAAGTGGGACGCTTCATCCCTCATCTTTCCGAAAAATTGAAGCCTCTGCGTGATCTTCTCAAGAAGGCAAACCAGTGGACGTGGGACACTGCCCAGAAAACAGCATTCAATGCAGTGAAGAAGGACATCCAGGAGGCAACATCCCTAACACTGTATGATCCGCAACAAGAACTTATTGTTTCAGCAGATGCTTCGTCTTACGGTTTGGGGGCAGTGTTACTACAAAAAGACAATAACGGAGACATTCGACCAGTAGCCTTCGCTTCGAAAGGACTGAGTACCACAGAAACAAAATACGCTCAGATTGAGAAAGAAGCGTATGCCGTGACATGGGCATGTGAACGATTCGAGAAGTTCCTGCTAGGAACACAGTTTCACATCCAAACAGATCATCGTCCACTCGTACCTCTTCTTGGGTCCAAAGAACTGGATGCGATTCCAGCCAGAGTTCAGCGATTCAAACTGCGGCTGATGAGATTCTGTTACACAATCTCACACGTGCCTGGAAAAGAACTCTGGACGGCCGATGCCCTGTCAAGGTCACCTGTTGAACCTCCAGACAATATGGAAGAAGAAACCGAGGCTTTTGTGCAAGTCGTTCTGCAGTCAGTCCCTGCATCCCGGGAGTACCTGATCGAGGTAAAGAAGATGCAAGAGGATGACCCAGTCTGCACTAAAGTGAGGGAGTACTGCGAAAAAGGATGGCCAACTAGCAAGCAGCAAGTGCCAATCGAGATCACCCCATATTTCCGAGAAAGACACAACCTCACGGTACAAGAAAACCTACTCGTGAGAGGCAACCGCCTTGTGATACCAAGTCAAATGAGGAAGCAAGTCTTGCACCGACTGCACGATGGCCATCAGGGTATCTCGAGATGCCGGCAACGAGCCAAGATGTCAGTTTGGTGGCCAGGACTAAGCTCTCAGATGGCTGATGTTGTCACAAACTGTCTCAGCTGCGCACACGAGCGAGTACCAAAAACACAGCCGATGATCGCGTCTGAACTGCCAGAGAGACCATGGCAACGAGTTGGGACAGATTTGTTCGAGTTGAAAAGAGCCCAATACCTGCTCGTCGTAGACTACTACTCGAGGTACGTGGAAATAACTAGACTGAGACAAACCACTTCAGAAGCAGTCATATCGCATCTCAAGGCACTATTTTCACGCCACGGAATACCTGAGGTTCTGCGATCAGACAACGGTCCACAATTCAGCTCCAAGCCATTCGAAGGCTTCTGTAAGGACTACAAGATCGAGCATGTTACAAGCAGCCCACGTTATCCGCAAAGTAACGGGGAAGCTGAAAGAATGGTCAAGATAGCCAAAGACATCATCAAGAAGTCTGAAGATCCCGAGCTTGGATTACTGGTCTACAGAACAACACCAGGACCTTCTGGATACAGTCCGGCACAGCTCCTGATGGGAAGGCAGTTGCGAACCACACTGCCAGTATTGGCTTCTACACTCTTGCCAAGACTGCCCAACCATGAGGAGTTCCGCAAGAAGGATCGTGAAGAAAAAAATAAGCAAGCGGAAAACTACGACAAGAGACACGGAGTGTGCCGAAAACAGGAGTTAGATATCGGCAGCGAGGTATGGGTAAGAGACAGCAAAGCAACTGGAACAATTACGGGCAAGAGACCAGAACCTCGATCCTACACTATCAGGACAAGGTCAGGATATCTCCGCCGGAATACACATCACCTGGTTCCAACACCACGGGTGTTCACCAGCGACCAAACACATCCTGAAGCAAGCACACCGGAATTCAGTGTTCCTCCTAGAGAAGAAGACATCCCAAAGACCCGGTCAGGACGGACCATAAGAAAACCAAAAAGATTTGGCGAATGACATTTTCGGGGGAAAAAGAGATGTAATAATATTGTTTTGTAAGTCCGAATAAACGGGGCGAGTAGGGGGAAAAGAGGAAGAAGAGGGGACAGCGCCCAAGGGGATCTCGAACGTTCTACACGTAGTGTTGCTGGTTTCCCGGTACCACCGGTACAATCACGTAAATACTACCACAGTAAACGTCCCATGAAGGATGTTTCTTGCAGCTGAGGTCATTTTTTATAATATATATATAAAGAGCGTGTTTTGAGCTCTCCGTAGACATAAAAAATATTGATGTAGCCCAAGTAGATCGCCAGTATTTAATTGTCAAATTTCGTCAACAATTGACCCAGGGGCGTTTTTGACATTTCTGAACAAAAAGCAAAACGCCTAAAATTATTTCACGGTAATAGAGGGTTTTTAAATGTGCTCACAGAGTGCTGGAAAAAAGTATATATATAATGTGGACTGAAAATCCACGGCGGGAGATCGAGCGAAACATACGACCCACGACGGATGTGAAAAACACTGCTTTCCGCCGCGGCCTCTTTTAGAATTCGTAACTCGAGAACAAAAAATCCGAGCGAACTTGCGGTTTGTGGCTACTGCGTTCATTTGAGAAATGCCGCCAAAACATATATTTTTTCTGTGAAAATTAAAAATGCGACCCTTTTAGCCTGCCCGAGTTGGAGATGAAACCACCCATATATATAAAAAAGAGTTCGAGTATCGGATTAAGAAATCGGTCTATATTCTATTTTCTTTCACTTTAGAGCTTCCGCGCAGACAGACGGCAATGCATGGGTCTCTGGTCAATACCGCAAAAGTAGGCAGGTGTATGCAATGTGCAATGGAATCGGGTTCGCATTGCCATATCAAGCGGACCTCCGCCTTCTGTGCAACGGTGGCGTGCTGCACTGATTCCTCTCGCGCTCTCGTCCATCCCGTAACAATTAATAACACTGAGGAACAACGGGCTGAGGTCAAGTAATATGACACAAGCATAGCGCATACACGGAGGCATCCAATAATTCCATTGACGATGTTTGTTACCATCAGTGTTTCCCTGACGAACATTTTGCAAAGTCGTTTTGTTTTGCAGGCCAAAGTACCAGCAACACCCTATTTTCGTCCCTGGCATCAGGAGGCCCCATGCGCGAGGAAGGCCAGTTTCATTACAGCCCTTTCCAGCGTTGATAAACCGGCCCTGGCTGTCGCGCACGATGCCACCGGTATGACCTTTCAGTGAATGTTTCATTGGTTGCTGGGTGAGGAATCAACCACTCCGTTGAATAGACCGATCTCACTAAGCGTTCGGCGCATACTGTGACACCGCCATAACTTTAGTTCACAGGAGTCAGACGGCCGTGCATGCGAGGGCTCGTGCCGTCTCGTGCTCCACACGCGCAGAGCTCCAGGGGGGTTGTCGCACGTGCAGAAAGACTAAAGTTCCCTCGATGCATTGCGGCAGCGGTGGCGTAGTCAAACTGGCTGGTGAGATCGGTCTATTAGAACTCAGGAGAAGGACAATCAAACTGTAAAGTTTGTTTTGGCACCTCCTTAACACGATCACTCATAGAATAGCTAATTAATAAGTCGCTCATTCGGACCCTCACACATTTACAATTTCAAAACAATGAACGGGCGCTGAGGCAACTAATATTTCTGCAACCATCCGGCGAATGCGACACGTGGTGCCATCTCTCCCATGCTTGGTTAAACGCGGTGATCGTATTGATCCTAGCATGGCCACAGATTGCCGCTGCGTGATGCGTTGCGAACGGGCCATCTCGGAAGCCATGAACGTAGCATGATTGCAGGAACATTTACAACCTCAAAGCGATGAACGCGTGCTGCGAAAGCTGAAATTAATTACCCTTATGGAGAGAGCTACGACGTATGATAGGAACCAAAGAAACCAACATTTCGACAAGCCGCAAGCGGGACACGTGGCGCCATCTCTCGACTGGCTCCTTAAACACAGTGATCGATAAATGTTGAAAAAAACAAAACAACAAAAAAAACGCGGGGGCTAGTTGAGTTTGAACAACGCCTCGCACCTCGAAACGCTTGCGCAGGCGTCGTACAATATTTATCTTTTAATTGTAATTATCTTCTGCATGGTTTGTTGTGAGATCAGATTGCTCCCAGTCTGTCTCCTTCTTCTCTTTCTCCCTTTTTCAGAAACGGACATAGGTTTTAAAGCATGAAAATCTTTTTAACGCTACCCCCTCCCAAAAACTTTTGTCTGTCCGTCCGTCTGTGCATATCCCGCTAAATTTAGCGGTGAAATCGTTATCACGAGAACTATACACGAATTCAGTTTCTGAGCTAAATTTAGCGGGAAATTCGATGTCCCGTGACCCGACATCACGGGACATACGGAACAATTCAGTTCCCCCGCTAAACTTAGCGGAAAAAATTGACGTCACGTAACCTACACACCAATTCAGTCTCCCCGCTAAATTTGGAGGGAAAGTGGCGTCACGTGACGTCACCTGGCCTATACACCTTAGGAAAATTGACGGCACGTTACCTATACACCAATTCACCTACCCGCCAAAATTTAGGGTGAAAATTCGCGTCTTGCGACCTATAGACACCAGTCCTGTTTTCCCGCTAAAATTTAGCGGAGGGAAATTGACGTCGCGTGAACCGACGTCACGTAACCCATACAACCATTCAGTTGCCCCGCTAAATTTAGCGGAAAAATATACGTCGCGTGACACGCTGATTACCTCGCCGATTCCCTATAGCGCCTTTCACGCATTACAGTAACTCACGCAGTAAATCATTCACAATGATTCATATAAAGGATCCACGCAGTAAATCATTTACAATGATTTACCGTCACCAGCTGGATAGAGAGATCATCACATCTCTAGCCATGCTGGAGTCACTGACAGCTGAAGACACGCGGGGCGTAATCGAGTTCCGAACATTTTATAATAGAGATTGCGGTATTTGCGGACAAGAACGCCGAAGGACGAATCGCAAAGCAATTGAAGCGCGAACATCGCAAGCCACACCCCGCCTTATTTAAGCTGTCACCGACTGTATAACTTTCCAGGCTCGATTAAGCAGCGACCGGGCTCTTGCTGCCTCCGCTCACGCGTGGAGCCGCGATGGTCTAAGAACCATCGCGGTCTAAGGTCTAAGAACAAAAGACGAACTATTTTCTCGAGAGTGGAGAAAATGGAACCGGCCGAATCACGCCTGCGTGGGCGGAGAAATTCTTAAATAAGCACCGGAGGTCCGTTTCTAAATACGTTATATTTCCTGTTTTTAAGGTGTAAAACAACAAAGTAATGATCAACTTTAGATTGCAAAAAAGAAAATTGAAGATGGCTTTGTTAATTTTGTTAATTACGGGAGAACTTTGGCCTGTGTCACACAGTCTTAATAGTTACGCAATCACTCATATACACACTCTCTATTAAGCTGAATGCTCTGTTATTAAACAATAACATCCAGATTATTTCAATAAAATGAAATGTTTGAGTAATATAAATGGAATAAAAATGAACGAATGAATTAGTGAAAATCAGTTTATTTTGTAGTATACGATACGTGAATTTTCTAATGTGAAACTGCAAATGAGTAATTTCGCGTTAGAAGAAAAGTTAGCTCTTTTTTCCTCCCTTTGTTTCCGCCATTCATGTAATAAGATGGGAAATAAAGTTCCTTTTCTTAACGTGGTTTATGGGATTATCTTTCTGTACAGCAAACTCAATCCAAGCGATCAAAGTATCCAGAGACAGTCTTGCACATGTTAGTAAAAAGGAATTCATTACAATTAAAATTACTTGTAATTGTAAATGAAGAGAGGTAACAGTAACTTCCAAAGGTAATCAAATTTGTCTCGCTAATACTACCTAATGCAAGTAATCAAATGGTTACAAAACTAATCCACAAATAATGAATTACAATTAATGTGATTACCCGTCATAGTACCTTGCAAGTCTGCCTATAAAAAAACCCCAAAACTTATAATAATGCGCAGTTTTTCTTCTTTACAAAAAGAGGACCAAACAACTTGGCAGACCCTTTTTATTTCTAAGATCTATCTCGCAAAAGATGCGTTTGGCGATGTTTGGTCCGCTATGAAAAGGCAACGCATGAGTATAACTTTGGGCTTTCTAGGATGCGTGAATGCAGTGTGCGCAACGAAAAGACGATCTCAAAAAGCTCTTTGGTGTCTCTTTAACTTGCCACACTGAATTTTTAACTTGTCATCGATTATAGGACGTTTTGACATGACGTCAATCCGCCATTTTGTTGTTAGAGTGAGTAAGTGAGAAAACCTTTTATGTATCACAAGCAAAAAAAAAGGCAGCGGTGAAGTATACAAGTTTTGTGCGCTACTGGTTTGATGGCGTCATGCGAATCTTCGGAATACTCACTTTCAGCATGCGCCAGACAACTCATAACAAGAAAATGATGGATAAAATTACGTCAGTAAAAACACCCTATATAAACCTTAAAAAAAAGGGTTCCTGGCGAGTTCCATTTCCAAAGAAAGGAGAAAGTGCTAGAGTGCAATGGAAATGCCCGACTTGCCAAAATGGCAAACAGAAGAGTCAATCTTTCAGGGTGACTAAGCCATCGGTGGCTGACATAATAGGGATGTTCGCTTCAATAAGTTGAAATTCTCACAAATTTAAAAGAAACAGTAGACGGTATCAAGTAATCTGTACAGATGATGTCGGATCAGTACAACGAGGTCATGTCCCAACTGGCAACACAAAATGCCGACATCAAAGATTTAAAAGCACGGGTCACGAAACTTGAGGGGAGCAAATGCCAAAACTACGTTTCCCAGCTGAAAGACGGACTGAACGACCTCGAGTGGAGGAGCAGGCGCCAAAATCTGGAATTTCATGGCATCCCGCTAACTAATAATGAAGACTTGCTCGAGAAGATAAACGATGTAGCAGCTAAGATTGGTGCACCAGGTCTCGCAGAACCGGAGGTAGTGTCAGCACACCAACTCCTTCCGAAACCTGGAAAGGTTCCAGCAGCCATTGTTCGCATTGCAAAACAACAAACTCGAGATCAATGGCTCGATAGAAAGAATGAACGAAGAAAGCATCGGTGTGAGATCTACATCCAAAAAAACATGACCCGGCATAACAGGGAACTGCTTCGCGCCGCGAAAGACTGGGCGAGTGCCAACCGATTCCAGTATGCATGGCACAAAAACGGAAGGATTCTTGTCCGCGAAAGAGATGGAGATCGACCTTTTGTTGTTAAGAATGTGGATGACTTTGCAAAGATTCGATAATTCAACCTTATTGTTTGTCTAATATGTTACTTCAGGTCATCTTCGCGGGATGGCGACCGCCAACACTATATTACCGCGAGAACTTAAAATATGTTTGGGCGCAAAATGCGCGTCCTTACTGAAATGTTTTCATCTAAACACAAAATCTGTCAAAAATAAATCTGCTCATTTAGAACTTATTTGGGGTGAGCTAGATGTCTCTTTCGACGTAATCATGTTATCGGAGACTTGGTATAAATGTGATAGTGATGTTTTCAAACTTCCTGATTACAATACCCATTCGGTAAATCGGCCATCTCAGCGTGGTGGCGGTGTTGCCATGTTAATTGATAAATTAGTGAGTTATGAACTTTTATCTGAGTATTGTCTCTCTACCGATGACTATGAAGTACTCTCGATAAAAATAGATGAACATGTTGTGTCAGTATTTCATCGTCCCCCAGATGAAAACTTTTTGAAGTTTTGTAATTTATTGGATGTCCTTTTTATGTTTATAGAAGAAAAAAATGTACAACGTAATTTGGGGAGGGGATTTTAATATTGACATGTTAAGCGATAGTAGTTAAAAAAGAATATTACTACGCCTTTTCAGGTAAACGGGTGTGTGAACGTTATAAATCAACCAACACGTATTACTACCACGTCAGAAACGTTGATTGATTTATTCATTTCCAATTTTGAGCTAAGTAAAATAAAATCAGGTGTGATAGCTTGCGATATCAGTGACCACTTCGCCAACTTTCTTTTGTTTAGATAAAAATGTAAGTAAACGGAAATATCCTAAGCTTCACACTCGCGTACAAAGAATTACCAACGACAGCCTAGATCGTTTCAGAGATAGTTTGAACAGTGCAGACTGGACTGAGGTTTTGAATAAAGCTGATGCGAATCAAAGCACATGAGATATTTCCTTGAATTTTCAAAGCCATTTATGAAAAACACTTTCCTTGTGTAAACGTTAAGCGCTGCCAGAAAGCTCGGAAAGCATGGATAGCGTCAGAATTAATTGCAAAGATTCAAATAAAAACAAACTATATCAATCTTTCATCAAAAGTAAAGACCCCGAGAAACTTATTATTTTGAGGGCATACAGAAATAGTTTGAACAAGAAATTGAAAAAAGGAAAAAGTTATCCACTATACACAATTTGTTTAATACGGTATCCCACCGCACTGATGTAATGTGGAGAAAGCTGAACTCTGTTTTGAATTGCAACGTAACTCAAAGTAGAATCGAATCAATAATCCATAATGACGTTGAACTGACCGGTCGTTCTCTGGCAAATGTGTTTAATGATGTTTTTTATCAATTTAGGAGAGAATTCAGATATGGCCGATGCTTGTTCTTATATCCACCGAAAGGTAAATGAAACGATATATTTAAACCCGGTAACTGGAGAAGAGGTGGCCTCAGTATTCCGCACCGTGAACGTTAGTCATAGCTGCGACGCCGATGGTATACAGATACGTCCAGTTCTGCAAGTTCTATACTTCGTTTCACCTTATGTTGTACCGCAGCGAAGGCTAGAAGCGCGAGCTCACAGCGTTGGCAGCCGCTCTTAAGTCACGAGAGCTTGTGCCGCCGAGATGTGCCCCAGAGCAAGGAGCTGGCGCTTGTAGCCTTTCCTGCGGTACATCATAAGGTGAAACAGAGTATAGATATTGTCGGTCGCTATCTGGCATATATCTTTAATATTTGTTTAGAAACCACCTGATTCCCCCCAAAAAATGCAGATAGCTAAGGTAAATGTACTTCATAAGAAAGGGGATAGAAATGATATAAACAGACTACAGGCCCGTGTCACTTCTCCCAGTATTTTCGAAAGGATTAGAAAAATAATACATAATCGTCTTACTCATTTTGTAGAAAAGCATAACATCATTACAAAATCCCAGCTCGGGTTTAGAAGGAAATTTTCTACGGAACTAGCTTGACTGGACCAGAAAGAATATATTTTACGCAACATAGAAGATAGGAATGTAGTCCTAGGCATTTTCATAGACTTTACAACAGCACTTGATGATATCAACCACGGGTTACTCATTCGAAAACTTGAGACCTATGGTATCAGAGGACATGCACCACTCCTCATTAGATCGTGCTTAGAAAGTCGCCAACAGTTCGTTAATATTACCGGTCACTTTCCAATACGAAATCAATTAAATCTGGAGTACCACAAGGCAGTATACTGGGGCCTCTACTCTTTAATACATACATCAATCATATCGTTAACAAAGCAGAAAACGTAAAGTTTATCATTTACGCCGATGATACCAGCCTCTTTTTTTCAGCTAAACACTGCAATGAAATTTCTTGTGTTGCTAATAAAACCATAAAAAGCCTAGAAACCTGGGCTAGTTCCAATAATCTTATCATAAGTACGAAAAACAAAACAACTAAGGCGACCTTTTTCAGCCCCAGAAATAGGAATATTATAATGACAAGCGACATTTTCTTAGACTCCTGTCCAATCGAAATAGTAAACACATCTAAAATTTCGGGGGTAATTTTCTCAAAGCCACGTCTTGGACCGAACATGTGGACTCTATAATTTCTAAACTTGCCAGTATAACTGGTATGTTACGAAGACATCGTCATGTTCTTCCTATTAGAGTTAAGCTGATTTGATATAACTCATTATTTTTATCTCACCTCAACTATTATCATCTAGTCTGGAGTACCACCACAAAAACTAATCTGCAAAAACTATTTTTACTCCAGAAAAGACAGCTAAGGATCATATGCAACGTGCCATATAATTTTCATACTAACCAAATATTTCTTGGGCTGGGTGTTCTGAATGTATTTCAAAAATATGATTTTAGACTGTGTGTGAAATATAAACAGGAATATCGATATATAAACAGCATTTTGATACGCTTAGCATCCCTCAGAAACAAACCTATAACATATTCCAGTCGCCATTCTGATTTCCGGGTAGTAGATGCATCTCGTACTGACCATGGTTTACAGATGATTAAAAAAACACTGCCGACGTTTCTGAACAAGATGATCCGGTCTAATTTTGATAGGGAATCCTGTAGCATCTGTGATATTAGGAGATATTTTCTATTGAAGTAATTATGTGATTACACTGATTCCCTAGTAGGCGTTTTTTTGTTTTCTCTTTGCTTTTATTGTTTTTTGCTTTATATAATTTTTGTGTATGCTTTTGCAACCGCTGTGTACCTGTGAGGGGGCTGAGGACCAGTCAAGCTTCTTAGACAGCTTTGTTTTCCCTCAGCTCCTATCATATATATATGGTAAATAAAAGCTATAATTATTTTCAGTGTTCGTGCGTATGGCGCGTGATCTGCTCGCTTTGCGAAGCAACGAACATGCGCGTACTGGGCTGAGGAGATGGCACGCTGGGCTGATGACTTGCAAATATTGGAATGGTGTATGCTACCATAGCCTCCTCTATACTGACAAAGCCTGGCAGATCGTCACGTGACGCGGCAGCCGAGAGTGAAAAGGTAGAGCGGCAGACAAGAGTCAGGTAAAGGGGCGCCCCGCTGCGGCGAGACGCCGAAACACACTTGTAACGAGCGATGGAACGTCCGCTCGTGCTTCTCGCGTTCCTCGGGCTACCGCTTCTTTTTGCTCGTCGGGTTTGAAAACCATGTTTCGGGTCCTCGCCGCTGCAAAAGCTGCGCGCTGAATACCAGACTCCCCGAGATATGCCCTGTAGTACCAGATCCTCGCGCTCCAAATCTGCGACCGGGCACTCTATGGCTCAGTCATCGAAATGTCATGCTTTGTGAGTATAGAGGAGGCTATGATACTACGTACCAAACAAAAATACTTAAATAAAACATCCACAGCTGTTTCACGTGACCCCGCTGAAGGGTGGAAAGCAAACAACCCGTTGGCACGTGTGTACGTACGCTGACTTTCTGACGATAAAAATAGCAACTTCCGGTAAAACTGGTTTCATCACCACCTCCCTTCCCGCTCGTCTATTTGTTTTTTTTTAAATATTTTATCGTTATGTTTTAAAATTTGCCAACATGGTATTCCGTTAGTTTCAAGTTTCACGCGCAACCAACAAATTATAAAGGCAGCAAAAAAAAAATAAAAAACAAGAAAAAATGCAAATTATAAAGAAAAAAAACGAAAAAAAAACGCGAATTTGTCAACAGTGCCCTGTCAACAGTGTCCTATGCAGCATGCGGGCCTAGTTTATTCAAGTCACGGCTGAGAGCGCTGCAATACAAGGCAAGTCACATGTGTTTTTTTTTCGTAATTCGCGGGGTTCTTTTGAAGCCCAGAAAACGAAGAGTGTTGGAGGTTTCCTGATAAAAGACATTGAATTGGATGTTTCTGAGGACGCTCTGTAACTTTGTTATTGCAACGTTTGCTCTAAATTTAATACTTCAAAAGCTATTAATTAATCTTAATTATATTAGCTCACTGGGAAAAAAATAAAAAATAGCTCGACTTGCTCCAAACAATGAACAAACTTATCCCTTTGGTTTCCAGTTCCTAAAATGCACCAAACTCTTTTTGAAGCTTGGCTAAAGTTACGTGGAACACCTTGTATATAACCGCTGCGCTAAATGGTAACGCATGTTTTCGAGACTCAGCGTACAGGGATTTTGGCCAACTTTTTTTTTTCTTCTCTGTTGTGGTTTGTTGTTGTTTCGCGGAGAGGCCACCGTGCGTATTTTTGGAGCTCGTTGAGGGATCACCCCAGAAGTGGCTCCGCGCTACCATATCGATAACCATTCGGCTCTGCTCCTCGCCTTTCTCAGACGGCCGGGCGCTCAATGGCTCCGTCGTGGAATCGACAGGCTTTCTAGAATAAACCAGGCAACGGTTCAACACATCCCCTTTCCGGCTTTGCTTCTGTATACTATACCGCGTTCTCCAGACGTTTCAGTCGACGCGTGCGCAGTATATCATCCCACGGACGCTCCTCCCCCCAGGAAACACATTTCCCTAAATTATAAATACGTCTATCACTTCGCGCCAGCCGCGGTTCTAACTTCCGCCTCGCGTTCAAGAAGCCGCGAAAGAGGAAGGAAGAGAGGGTGGTTAGGGAGGGGAAACTCCCCTCGTTTAGTTCCGCCCGCCACCGCAGGGGCAGTAAAGGGCGCTAGTGCGTGAACCGTCCGGTTTTCATGGCTCGCTCGGTCCGCGCCCTCCCCGTCCGCGTATTACGTTTCGGTTACGAAGGGGGACAGCCTTTTGACGACCGCTCATTCATCTTTCGCTGCGGCACGGGGCTTCGGGTTAGTGTCACCCGACTCTCCGGTTACAACGTGCCGTCACCCCCGCAAAACCCACAACCCGCGACTTACTGAATGATTTGGGGAGGTTCTTACACCGGAAACCCACCAATACTTTCGTTTTCTTGTTGTTTTTTTTTGTTGGTTCTGATATTTGTTTTTTACATATTGCTCCATGTTTAAGTTGTCGTGAGGGTACGAATGGACGTCGATGAGTGAAACTGGAAAAGGTTCACTTTGAAAAACTAATTCTTCAAAAACGCTAATGAAACTTAAAAAAAAAAAAAGAAATAAGGAGCTGGGGGATATTACAAAAACTACTCCCGAAAATAATTTTTTTTCCTCGTAAAATTTAGATAATAAGACTCATCTTGGGCATCGCGACGTGCTTAGTTTGGTGCTATATCTATTTTGGGACAACGTGCCAAAATAAAAGACCATTTCGAAATCGCTCCTCGCCTCACCCAAGATTAGTCCCACGACGTAAATACTGCGGGTAAAAAATAATTCGAGCAAATAATATTTTGTGACATACGTCTGCAATCGAGGCACTTAAACGTATTTTTTTGTTTAGTTCAATATCTCTACGATATATTCCGAAACATGCTTAGTAAATCGGATCGACGCGACAAAATCTCAAAATCACTCCGAACTCAAAAGGTGTCTCACAACTTAAATATAGCGCTAAATTTTTTTTTTCGTGAAAGGAAAAAAATCAAGTTTTATCACATAAGAAATAAATAAATAAATAGGTCATGATGTCAGATAAGTGTTCTCATCCATGCACCTAACAAAAGTCTTTCTTTGGGGAGTGCAGGTACTAGTACCCCTTTAAACGCACGTTCACCAGCAGCGCAACCTCAGCGCCATTATAGTCAGCGCTAGAAATAACCGCATGCACCTTGCTGATGCAGCCCTGACTTGGCGCTATATTAGTGATACAACGCTGTATTAGCGCAAGTTACGTTTAAAGTCAGAGTTGCATCGGCGCTGTTACTGGCGTTGATTTAGCGCTGCGGTGCGTATCTGAACAGAACCTTAAATCGTATAGCCTCGGGGCAGTGAACGAGGGGCGCCTCGGTCGGCTGCTAGCCAGCGCGGCATGGTGGCCAAGAAGGACAACCCTGTGGAGGCCATGTCACCGAGCGATTGGACACGAGCGCCGCGTCACAGTTCAGCAACAGCGCTCGAAAATTCGAGCTCGAGATCGGGTTCACTGATCGCAGCCGCCGGCCTTCTAAAAGTTGCAGAGAAGTCTCCATAGGATGGCGCCACTTGTCGAAACTCAAACAAGAAGAGCGACATTTTTTGCCAGGCGACTTTGCCGAGGGAAGGCGTTATTTTCTTCGTCGTAAGGTCTTTCAAGGAAAACTCCTCTCTGTCGTCGGACAAGAGGGTCGGGGTGTTCGTCCTTCATTCCTTTTTCCATTATTTGGCTTGTTTCGCTCGTTTCTTTTCTCTTCAAATACATCGTTGATTTGTTTGTTTGAAGCAACGCAGAAACGGCTCTTCCGACTCGTTGATCTGTTGGCGCGTTAGACCTTTTGACCCCCATTGGATCTCTTGAGTCGCGTCTGGCGAGTCAGAAGGTCCAACGCGTCAAGAGATTCATTATTCGACCTTTTGACTCGTTGGATCATTTGACTCGCTATATCTCTTGACCAGATGCGTTCCACACCCCAGGTCATAGACATCCCATCATTTCAGCTACCTCAACCTCGCCTGATCCCGCCCCTCCCCCCCTCCCCCCCCTCCCCCCCCCCCCCTACAAAAAAAAAAAGATTCCTGGTAGACGCTACTGCTGAAATCCGAACGGGAGTCTCTGCGAGGTCTGTGTTTCGAATGCCGCATGACAACGAGTTCGAGGAGTTCATGATTGCCCCATTCTCTAAGCGCCTTGGTTTTTTAGCTTTTTTAGAGAATCCTTCGATGGAAAGGCATTCGTTATGAAGGCCTTTTTCTTGAGACATGGCTAGTAGTAGAGTTCGGTCCCTCTATACCAGTTCATAGCGTACGGTAAGTAGTGATCCTCACAGGAGTGCTCGTGAGGAGTGAGTGCTCCGGTGAGCGGTACTCCTCACCGGAGTGCTCCTCGCTTCGGTGATCCTCAGCTCACCTCATGCACTCCTCACAGGAGCGCTCGTGACAGTCTACAAACTTGAAGCGGATGAATGCCGCAGCCACAGGTGGATGAAGCGAGAGAGAAACACAAGTGGGAGCGCTAGTTCTCCGCAAGTCCGAACGGTGGCGCAATACAAACCGCAGCTTGGCGTACCTACCTAGAGATGGCGCCACGTAATCCGACCTCCCCAAAGTTCATCGAATCGCGCTTTAGCCGCCTGGGACGACGCGAAGGGAGGACCGTTTTGCTTTTCTTTGCTTTGTTTGGTTACCATGGGTGCGCCGCTGCCCCCCCCCCCCCCCCCTCTTTCCTGATCACCTCCCCAAAGTCCCTTCCCTCCCTTTCCGTTCCCGCGTTCAGGTGTACCGACTCACCGCACGGCCAACTAAATAAAATCAAATCAGCGGTCCCCGTTTCCCCTCCTCCCCAAATGACTCACATGACGTATGGTCCTAGCAGAGCATCGGGCGGGGGTGGGGCAAGGCGCGTGCTGGGATGAAGCGAATCTCCGTCCCCATCCCCCGCAGTCATCGTTCCGGTACCGGCGGTGCAGCCCCCCCCCCCCCACCTTTCAGTCCCCTACCCCACCCCTATTCCCTACAAAACAAACAAGCTGATAGAAAAGGTACAAAAAGGTAGGGAGTGCATGGGGTTGCTCGTTCCAGTGTTGATGTAAACATACTTTCACACGACTCGTTACGAGCAGTGGGACGTTACTAGTAATCAATTAGTTCCGTAGTAACTGATTCTTACATGGGATTCGATGGAGCCAAGCGAGTAGCGCTTAAAATATAACCGTCACAGCGGTCGTCATCTTTGTTCGCTTGCCATGTACCGGCTAAATTAAAATCACGCGCGGAACAAAGCGCAGGATGACGGCGCATTCCGCTGCCCATGATTGGTTTCGCTGACGATAGCGAACGCGCAAAGACGACGAGCAGCACCGTGACGGTTGTATTTTAGGCGCCACTCGACTGGCTCACTCGGATCGTTGCGTCGGTTGCGGTAGGATTTTAAGTGATACGGAGTATCGTATAAAAAAAATACCGACAGCGTTATTCATATTTAAGGTTACCAGTCAAATTTACAGGAGATGAGGAAAAAAATGTTTAAAAGCATCGATAATGACGACTTATTTATATAGAGACGGATCTCATATGAGCCCAAAGAGACAAGATTCTTGCTTTGAAGATTCGATGTCGATTATTGTACGGCCATTAAGCTGATTTTAAAAGCAACTATCAGCCAACACCCGAGGCGTCGAGTCGACGGAAGCGTTCAGCAGAGCTAAGTGCATCCACAAATTTCCCGACGCTTGAAACGTTTTTTTTTTCCCTCAAATTATTTTACAATTTCCCACACAATTCGAGGATGTCGAGAATATTCTTTGAGAGTCACGATATTTCGGTGCGGGTAAACGCACTGATATCGAATGACTTGATTATACGCGCTTTGCTACCAACCGCGCTTCGGAAACCTATCTAGCCAGCTCGGGCCCAATCCGCGAGTATAGTTCGCCCAACAGCCAGTAATTAATGAGTTATGCACAGAGTATCGGCACTCCACTGTGCAATTTTCTTGCGGGTGTCAGCATTTATTATGCTTCGTGCAGAGCGAGCGTAACCGGCGATCCCTACGATGTGAACCTGTGACTTCCTGAGCTTCGGATAAAGTGTCAGAAAGCTTAGGCGACATTGGTTTGCTTTTTCACAGACTGCTTTAACATTTATGGGAAACCGAAAACTCTTTCTTTTTTTCTTTTTTTACTCTTCTGTGGTATCAGATACAGCTTCAGACAGCTGGCAACAATGATTTTAAGCACCAAAATGGCTGAAGAATCGTTACTTTGAAGCGTATAGCTTGTTTTTAGTGGCTCTAGTTCGCACAATCAGAAATGGTCCTTTTCCGGGGTTTCCACGGCGCATGCGCGGCAGCAGCAGACAGGAGTCCGCCATTTTTGGTGGCGTGGTACGTCCGGCTCGGGGCTGCAGGAGGCAGCGGTGGTCGCGCGTTTCGAAGCTCTCCGACAGGCCCTAGCGCTGTTTCGTTGTTGGCTGCAGCAACGACAGCAAGCGTTGTCGCGGTTTAAGCTTCTTTGGGTTTCCTTCTGCTAGCCTGCACTCGACGAAGCGGCAGCTCTAGATTCGGGCGATCCAGCGATACAATGCGGACGGCTCGTAAAGGCAGCCTTCAAAGCACTCCCGCGTTTGCAGTTGCCACTTCAAGGAGGTTCATGTTTTTGTTCCTTCATTTTTTATTTGTGTGTGAATACAAGTCAGCAGATTGGTTAGGTATGCTGTCGTGTCGCTTATGTGCCACGCAGAGCGAGCGCCTCGGAGTTGGCGTTTCTGTGATGGTGCGTTTCACTGGCACACTTTTTTGTTTACCAATGTGACGGTCTCGCGTTGCTACGCAAACTGCCTGTCTGCTTTTTGGTTGTTGTAAACATTGGAATAACCCACAGTTTTCAAATATTTATAAATCATTGAGGTAAAGTGGCTACACTGCACCGTTTGTTGCTACGTGCACAGCCAGAAAGTGAAATGGGAGCACATCTATCGCTACTACGACCGCATCTGCTGGTCTTGTTGTTAAATAAGAAAGAGGAAACAATCATCTTGATGTGTTGCCTCGTGTATGTATCGAGTAAACAAAAAATAAGTTTGCAACATTGTCTACAGGCGCTAAACTAAAAAAGAAAAAGAAAACACTCAAAACAGGTGTGGCCAATTTTGTGTTTTTTCTTCAAGACCTACAGTCACACACAGCTGTAGCCTGAAGTGGGGTGACATCAATGACGAGGCTCGCTCAGAAATCGGTGGCTGCACGTATTAATCTTAGATATTTATTAAACATGTATTTTAGTGGTGAATTTCGACCTTGTGAAATTTCAAAGTGGTGCTTTTTTTCAGTAAAAAACAAAACCAACAAACTCGCCAGGGTCAGTGGCGCTCGCAAACGACATTTAGTATAGTCGCGGAACAAGTCCGCCGTTGACCCGGCCAAGTTTGTTGGTCTCATTTTATAACAGAAAATGGAGCTACGCGTTGAAATTTTAAAAGGTGAATTCCACCACTAAAATACACCTTTGATGAGAATTACATTGGTACGTTCAGGCGCCGGGGTTTTTCGAACGGTTTAGAGTAAGCTTTCACATTTATGAGAATACATCTTGCCAAATAAAATTTTCGAGCAAATTAAACAAATAGCTTGCAATTAAAAAAAAAAAGGCTTCCCTAACTGCAACTTGGTCTCGAATATTTTCTGAATTTACTGCCGGTACTGCATATGACATGAATCCTAGTTTAATGTAACCGTTTGTACTTTCTCAAAGGTCGAAGAGAGCTTCAACTGTGTCGTCAGTCACAACGGGCGCCACGGCGAAGTCAGTCGTCCATTCATTCGGAAAAAAATGTACAAACGGACGAAGTCGTCCGTAGTTAACGCATTAATTGAAAACAAATCTGCTTGTCGATTGTGTTGGATAGAGGAAAAACAAACGCTGAGCAGTGAGCGCATTTCCCGACCGCGTTCAGACCGCCAACATAGCTTGGAGAGGGCAGAACCGGAAGCAAGGCAGGCCATCAAAAACGCCTCTCCTGCTTGCCGATAGATGGCGCCCAACGTTTGCGGATAAGGCCCATTGAGTTGGTCAATAAAAACGAGCCCAGCGCATGTACCACTCTGGTAACCACGGCTACGCTTTGACAAGCTTTTAAAAATTGGATGACGCACGCGCGCACGCACACACACACACACACACGCACACACACACACACACACACACACACACACACACACACACACACACACACACACACACACACACACACACACACACACACACACACACACACACACACACACACACACACACACACACACACACACACACACCAGCCCCAAAATGGCGGCGTCCAGAGACCGCACTTGCAGACGTGTCCAGTTCATCAGACCGCAACGGACTGTGAAGCGGTAAGCGCGGTAGTTCCAGGTCATCGTCCAAAGCGCTCCGCGTTTGCCCGAGCCAAGCGCAGCTGTGACGCAACCGAGCGCACCTTTCGGGACAGCTGTACGGATACGTCTCTTTCCCACCTCGACGTCACCCTCCCCTTCCTCCCACTCTCCGCGCATCGCATTGCTTCCTTTTCCTCGCGAGGTTTCGCTCCGGATTCTACGTCGCTCGGGCCACTATACGGCGATCACAGCGAGCAGTCAGAGATCACGCTAAGATCACCCCCGTTATTCGCCAATGCCGGAACGGTGTGACTTTTAACGCTCGTCCCCCTGCTTCACATCTTTGCCGCCAGGCCGCGGAGGTTTTCGGTGCACATTTCTGTAAGGAAGTCACGTCTTGGCCCGCTAGATGGCCTCGACTCCTCTATAGGGTTACATAGTATGCCTCGATTACAGAGTGATTACAACTATTCGATCGGGGTCAAGTGGTTTGTGGGCCACGTTAGCGATACGTGATGCGAGGAGGCGACGAAGAGCGTTTCTCGTCTAAAAGCCTCTCCACCCGGATGTATGGATGTTGGATGGACGTGAATGGCTATACCCTTTGTAGAGGGCGGTAGCTTGCGCCACCTAGCCAAAGTCTAAAAAGTACAAACATATGATTCCTCCCGCCCAAGCCAATGTTCTTCCCCTAACTCTCACCAGGCAGTGTGAGATATCACCTATCCGCCCGCTCACCTCCTCGCCACGTGAAAACACAACACGTGGGCACTTGCGATCCAATCTGCGAGGGAAGCGTCCGCCATAATATTGAAAACGCTCTCCATGATTTTCGAGTTGCTCGCCTCTCTTAGACTTACGAATGTCTGGAAGAGCCGCCGAATGTTCCCGAGATACTGAAACTCCTGAGCCTCGTTTTAGAACCACGCGGCGGCGCTGCAAAACGATGGCCTCAAAATGGCGGAATTGTACAATGATCTCAAATCGGGGTTGGGTGAGAGACTATGCGGGCAGAAATTGAGGGAGAGAGGAGACGAGAGAGCGCGGGGACGCCAGAACGCCGAACACTGGTTTGAATGATTAGTGCCATAGCCTTCTATATACTGACAAAGCCTAGCAGATCGCCACGAGAAGCGGCCGCCGGAGATGGAAAAGGTGGAGCGGCAGACAACGGATGAGAGGAGTGCCACGTGGGTGGCGCCCCGCTGCGGCGGGAAGCCGAAACACACTTCTCCCGGGCGAACAAGTGTGTTTCGGGTCCTCGCCGCTGCAAACGCTGTGCGCTGACGTCCAGGTACCCCGAGAAATGGCTCTTTGACGCTCTGTGCTACCAGGTCGTCGCGCTCCAAATCTGCGACCGGGCACTCAATAGCTCCGTCGTCGAACTGCCAGGCTTTGTGTGTATAGAGGAGGCTATGTCAGTGCGGTAGACGCATATCTAGCTGCCCTTGCTTTCCACTGCACTCGTCGAACACGTTAAAACACGGAACGCCGGCGTCCGGCGTTTGACTCTCGCATTCGGACGACGTGTTCGACTACCTCCTGTATAGGACGTTTCCAGCGGACTCCTTAGTTGAGTGCACTGTTCACTGGGCATGCTCAGAACGAGATCAGGTTTCAAGACCGGCAAACCTAGTGGTATGGAACGCACGTTGCAAAAGCACCGTGAAAGCTCGCCGTCAGCCCACGCTGAGAAGCTATGCACTCAGCTATGTGCTCAGCTGTGGCCGCCGGTGTTAGTATACGATCACGGCCGGAATGGATGCGCGCTCGCTGTCTTGAGAGGCATGATAAACCCCTATGTTTCCGCACTCTAAGGAATTCTCATATTCCGTCAATAAAAGTTTTTTTTTTCTCTCTCTCCGAAACGGCACTAGTACATAGTAGGCTCTAAGCGTCACCGGGCGGCCGGGAGCTGCGCCAAAGCGCGGCTGCAGTCAAAGGTACGGGAGCGAGCGCTTGAGCGCTGATTCAAGCTCTGCACGAGTATCTCTTCCTCTCTTTGGAAATACCACAGAAAAATGTCTACGAGTATAGCTGGTCAAACCAAACGGGAGAAGCCGACAAAGAAGAAGCGATCGCGTAAATCGTTCGGAAAGTATCACGGAGCCTGCCATGCCCTGTTCCTTACGTTGCGCTGGAAGTGCGACAAGCGCGTAAGGTGCTTCTAGATTGTCGGTGACTGACGGTGAAAGTTAATTCTGAGTAGGAACTCTGAGAATCACTAGAAAAAACATAATTACAGCGCTGGTGGAAGACCTAAATGCTGACTCTCCCCGAGGTAATGCCACGGCACAAAAATCGCAGAGTATGACAATTCTCTCGTTTATTTATTTGATTGACATTAAAGAAATATCCTGCTCAATGCTTCACTAAGGGTATAAAGAACCGTATGCACACACCGGAAATGGGTACTTGATCGAGGTTCTTTCTTGGCATCTTATTATTATTATTATTATTGAGATTATTATTTTCACGTGGTGCCGACGGATTCATCGTTGGGCAGCTGGTGGAGACACGCCAGAAGTCTTCCCCGAGGTTGACGTCCAATTCGGGACACAACAATACACTATTGAGCCACGAGAAAGAGACCCCTTTGAGCAGCAAAGTTGGCAGGGTGGAACAGCGAGAATAATAGGCTGCCAGCGCCCCCTTGCAGAAAGATGCACATGCTTTCTCTTGTATGAAAAAGAAGAGTGCGAATCCAATCCGGCCGTGATACGATTTACCCGGTGGGAAAACAGACCGATATCTTCTTGCGCGAACAAGATTTTTAAGTAACTTATACAAGGTGTTTATTTAATGCTTTAGAGATTTGTTGTCAGAAAGCCGCAAAAGCTACATTACTGCGTTCTGTGCAGATGGTTTATACGACCAGGGGGATATGATATATGTTTTGTTTTCTTTCCTAATATATATTATGTTGGCCCTCGACATTTTGGGGTGCGCTATCTGGCCCCACGCTTGAATGAGTTCTAGACCCTTGGTCTATATTATAGACCAAGGGTCCATAATATAATATATGCGCTTATTACTGTGAAAAGTACGCATCGCGCAGTAAAAAATGTTGATGTCCTATTGGTCTCTACTAAAGGGCCCATTTGGGAAAAGTAATAACCTTCAATAGAACTCGGTTCTTAAATACGTTTGGGTAATTAACTTTTTAACGAGCAAATTACGAACTATTGACTTCTTGAGAAACTTTCTGGGCATTATCGGAAACCGCTAAAAACAGCAAACACTACAGAAAAAAAAGCTTTCAGCCTTTCCATTTTGGTGAAAAAGGAAGACCAGCGAAGCTGTACTATGGTGGGAATGAAGTAATGGCCGACCGCAAGTCGGCAAGCCAGAGTGGACATGCTGGAAAGTTTGCCGCCATCTATGAGCGACGGCGCCAACCAGACAACCGGCAATCCGGCTGTTTGGTTGCCAGACAACCGAACAACCGCAATAGATGACGGTAGCTGTCCTGAGTTTTCTGTCGAGATTTGTTTGTCCACGGACACGATACTGGGCAAATTAGCTTTTAACAGTTCCGCTGTAAAAAATAAAAAATAAATAAATAAATTAATAAATAAATAAATAAAGCGCAATATTTTAAAGCTCTACAGAAAAACAATAAATTTAGACACGTTCTGAAGTTTCGGCCTCCCATGAAAAGACGCCACCGGTGCCCCGTGGCCCGCGCGACTATTCGCGACTCGAGCAAACTATAGGGGGCGCGCTGGTCAGGCAAAATGGCGGACGAGAGGAGGTCGTTTTCGTCGTTCAACACGCGGACCACCATAAATGTCTTGAACTGCAGCGTAAAATCGGTGTTACATATGAAAGCAAAGCGATTTCTCGAAGGTAGAAACCTTCTTCTAGTCAGTGCGTAGGAATGACACGGCAGAAGCATAAAAATAATTACTGGGAACGATGTTTGTTTCTATGCTGCCTATACGAGAACCAAGCAGCGATAGCAGACGACAGAGTCGAAACGACCTCCTCTCTGAGCTTCTCGGCGTCGCCACTACGCGACGTCAATTTCGCTAGAGTCGCGAATACCGTGCGCGGCTGGGCATTCTTCGCATGACGGAAGTCAAACCCAAGAATTGTAAAGCGTATGATTGCAGTACCTTTCAAACAGCACAGCGTTTATCCCCCCCCCCTTTTTTTTTGCATCACACTTTCTGTTCTCCCACGGTATGGCACTTAAACGAGAAGCTAGTCACTACCACGGATAGTCGCCGATCATGGTTTCATCGTTGTGAAAGTTGGAAGGAAAGACACCAACATTAAAATTCAATAAACGCTGACAATAAAAAAAAGAAATCTTTTCCCGCGCACTTGAAAGTCTGTGGTTCTGTTGGCTTTTCTAGCTCTATTTTTTTGTTCAATAGTTTTCTTTAATTAGGAAACAACAAAATATTGAAATTTCGCAAGCTCACGGCAAACATACGTTGCAAACTAAACAATTAAACATAAAAATAATTTTGTTAAATAAAGCTAACCGTGAACACATGTGGACAGGACACAGGCTGGCGGCTGAAACACTGTTAACACTTTAACCGCAAAACGAGAATACAAAGGGTTATTTTGCTTATGCTCTTGGTTCCTTCGTGTCTGTGTTCAGTTCTTACACGTGGAACCCAGATTACGAAAGAGCGGCACGTGGCACATCGCTTGGAAAAACAAAAGGTCAAAGAAGAACAACATGAGAGCGCCACTTTATTTTGTTTACACGTAACCCTCGAACTTTAATTAAGAGTTCTCTGCTTAGTTTCTTGTTTATACTCATTTTTGTTATTCTTCCTTTGTTTGACCTCTGCCCTTGCAGTGTTTTAGCTGCTGCATATTGAAACTTGCACCATGCAGCGACACATAGCTACGATGCGAGGTGAGCTAACATTGCCCAAGCCCTTATCATAACACACGAAACCCG
Organism: Ixodes ricinus; assembly: GCA_037355805.1. Classification (NCBI taxonomy): domain Eukaryota; kingdom Metazoa; phylum Arthropoda; class Arachnida; order Ixodida; family Ixodidae; genus Ixodes; species Ixodes ricinus. The sequence continues at coordinate 24,999 of JAZHYW010037342.1, forward strand.
CATGCATAACAGCCGTCATTGCGAAGGGGTGGTGTAACGCGTCTAATATTATCTGGCACAAAGAGCACTACAAATAAAATTGGCAGCGACCTTTATTTTCAAACTGCACGCATTACAGGAAATTGGTGATTCACGTGACGCATATTTTCCCGCTGAATTTAGCGGGGAAACTGAATGGTTGTGTAGGTCACTTGACGTCATTTGACGTGGCGTCAATTTTCCCCACTAAATTTAGCGGGTAACTGAATCGATGTATAGGTCAGGTGACGTCGATTTCAAGCTAAGTTTGGCGGGGAAACTGAATTGATGCATTGGCCAGAGGACGTGAATTTTCCCGCCAAATTTAGCGGGCAGACGAGTTGAAATATAGGTCACGTGCCCTCTATTTCCCAAGGTGTATAGGTCACGTGATGTCAGGACGTGATATCAGGTGACGTCACGTGATACCACTTTCCCCGCTAAATCACGGACGGATAGAGATAATGTTGGGATTTGGGGGTAGCGTTCAAAAATCAGGAGGACACTTAAGACCGCTTACGTGTAGGAATGGGAAAGCCTGCGCACGCGTAGCGTATTTTGCACAAGCTGTGCGCACCGCTATCCTCCGCAAAAGGCGGCCGAGCAGTCTCTGCGGAGGCCAATCCGTCGCAGCCAATGCTGCGCGTTGCATCCATTTTGATAGCCGTGCCGCGGAGGGAATTTCTCTGCTGTTTTTTGCGGTTACGGACAACGACGGCTTCGCTCCATGAAACAGTGAATGCTCTCGCATTAAAAACATTTCACGCTTAAAAAGAAAAGCAATGTTAACTATACCAACTGTTCCGTTGAAGAGAATTCTTTTTTTTTTTATTAAGCTAATGAGTTATACTATGTTTGAATAATTTAAAGGGCTTTTCTGCTATCACCGGCTCTCCTGCTATCACCACGCGTTAAAGGTGTCCATTTCAAAAGCACGAATACAATGTAAAAATAAATAAAAAACACACTACACAATTTTGAAGTTTCTGCATGTTTTGCTTAGCGTGTCCGTTACGAGTGCGGCGAGGATTGGGGCGCGAGGGTATTTCGTTAAACGTTTTCAAACGTACATTTTTGGTCAGGAAGCTGCTTTCAAAGGCCGATGTACCGAGAAACAAAATGCTTTCATTGCTGCATCTCTTTCTTTTTTTTCACTATACGGGTCGAAATTGAAGGAGAGGAGGAAACGAGAGCCGAGCGCTTTCGTTTCCTCCTCTCTTCAGTTTCGACCCGTATACACCTTTCCAAAAAAAACGCTCCTCGGCCGCCGCCATGCTGCTCTTGCGGATGGTGCGACTGTCGCGCCCTCTATCAGCTAGAAATTTTCTGCCACTCTCTTGGACTGTAGAAACCCGCTCAGGGCGAATCTCTACCTATGTTTTGCGGTTTGGGATTCGATGTTTTCTGGTCCCTCTTGAAAGTTTCCACTTCATTTTCCTGATGCATGCTGCATACCCTTTCTGTGTTAGCTTCCAATGTGAGAAATAGGGCTGGTAAGTGCCTGACATTCAAGCGTTTCTGCTCGACATTCACGGGAAACAACGCGATTTTAGGAACAATGATAACTGTTTTCCCCCCTCTCAGAGATAATCCGAGTAGAGTCCTTTTCAGTCATGGCCAAAAATAGTTGTTCGGGTTGGAGTCAGTCGTGCCCGTTCCTTTGCCTCGGTGCTGGTGTGAAAAAAGAAAGCTCTCTCCAAAACGTGCTTTAAAACGAAGTCATCTTGGACTGCGTCCGATTGCCAAGATGTGACTGTCGCCGGCTGTGACTGTGTTATTTTAGAGCTTTCTCAAATAAATTCCCTTCACATAACGCTGCATCGTGTGGCACGTACAATATATCGTTCGAATGTTGACACTTGTGTTATTGTATGTCCGTGTCCTGTCCATCGGTAAACACGTTATCTGTGAGCGTGAAAAATGCATGCCTTTCGGCAATCTTCTGTTGTACCGTATTTACTCGAGTAATAGCCGCACTATTTTGGGAACAAGGCCCCTGCTTATACTTTCCCGCAAAGCACAAATACAGCCAATCATCACGTTGCGCATAAATAACATAGCGAATAACTAGATCGAGAACACGATTCTCCATACAAATGCAATCTTCACAGACGGTATCTTAGCGCGAAGACGTTATCTCTGTCCTGTAAACAGCTGGAGTCATGCTGTCGATCGCTCTGATTGGCAATCCGCGTACTCCGCGGAAAAGCGAACCCTCAGGTTTTCTCCACACACAGTGCGGCTATTACTCGAGTAAATACGGTAAATTATTTTCGACAGCTAAGCGGTTTGTAGTTTGACACGCGGCTAATCGGGCGGCGCCGTCCAAACATCGTAAAAACAAAGAGCTAAACTAACATTCCAGCCGCATTCGTTCCGTCGCGCGCGTACCCAATCAAAAATAGTTAACAAAGTTTTTTTTTTGCTTTTTTTAAATGCGAAAGAATGTTTTTACAATCTCCTCGGGAAAATACATACAGCATGAGACACAAAATACAGCGGGAAAAGACGCGAACTTAGCCGCCAGCAGCGTTTGAAACTGCGCCTACGCAGGCTGCGCCCATTGAAATCACAGTCCACTCGGTTAGGGTTAGCAAGGACGCCGTTGAGAGTCCAGCGTCAAACCCAGTGCCTGGGCTCGAAAACGGTTTGTTGCCCCTGGGGTCGAGTGCTTCTCGGAAAGGTGTGAAGTCCCAGGCAGCGTAAGAAACGCCGATGGTACCGCGTTCCCAAGCATCTCATTATCGGTCCGCAGCCAATGAGATTGCGACATTAGCCGATGAGAACGCCGGGGAGCCAATCGCGAAGCGAGAGGTGCAAACACAATCATCCACGCCATATGCGTGTTCCTGAGATAGCACAAAGTCGGACCGTTGAGAGTACGGAGAAACAACTTTCGTATGCGTACTTTCGTATGCATACTTTCGTATACTGCGACGAAGCTTAGCGGAGAAAGAGTTCAAGCGCTTACATATTGAATCAATTATCAGTTTCAAGTGCTTTCAGAAAGAAACACCGACATCACAATATGTGAAGAAATGCGAAAGCAGACGCAGAATCCAATACAATAACGGTAGCTAGAGCAACAACCCGTTCGTGCATATTTATCTCTTTAGTTCCGGGAAAAAACACAAAAACCAAGCAAACGTGCTTTGTAACAGCTCCCATGTGCAAATAAATGGCATATTTCTTCAGGCTCTAATGCTACTCAGCTCACGCCTGAAATAATCAAACACGCGTACGTAGTTTTAGAGAAAACAAAAACAAAAGAAAGCAAACTTGGAATGGAGAGCGCGCTGGTAAGGATAATAAAAACAACGGGATGAACACAAAACACAAGGACGCACGTAAAATCGTCTTGTCCGTCCTTGTGTTTTGTGTTGTTCCCATTATTCGTATTAAAGCAAACTCGTTGTTACAACGGTAAATTCACGAGCCATTCATTCATTTGACTGCGGCGTTCGTTGTCGAGCCACTTGACGTCACTCGAGGGGTGGTAATGTTTTTAGCTCCGCCCAGGCCGTGCTGTTCCGACGCTTTATCGTGTACACAAAACAGCGCCTAGGAGGGAGCAGACTAGTTCTGTATCCCAGGACTTCTGATTATAGATATTAGGCAAAGCAAAAACAAAAGTTAAGAAAGCCTTCTTTATTTTTGATAGGAAGCTTAATTTATTTCGGCAAGTACCAAGATAAAAAAAAAATGAAAAAGAAAATGGGAGCCCGGAAGCCGATAACCAACTCAGAATAAAGGAAATAGTCAATAAATGATATAAACAACACTTTTCTTATTCAAAACGGATAACACCATAATTTAGACAAACACAGTCGACTGCTCAAGGGACTTGGTTTATGTACTCTTTTTGACAAACAGCGTTGTCGGGATTTCTTGATTTTACACAAACTCGTGAATGGGCTTGTCGACTGTCCTGTCTTGTTAACCACTGTATGTTTTCACGCCCCACCACGATCGAGCCGTAATCGCAACTTTTTCTATCCATCCACGTTTTTTTCACACGTCTCCTAATACGAATGCAGCATGATTTTAAAAGGTTGGATTGTTCGCTCCTAGAAATATTCAGTGACAAGTCAACTTTTCGGCGTAATCTAGAGAGTATATTGTTTGCATGATACCAGTGGTTTGCAATTTTGAGCGTTTTTTGCTCTTTTGGGGTTGATGTATTTGAATGTTCAGTGCCTCTTCTTCTTTTACCTTATCCTGCTTGTCAGATGTCGCTATGTGTTCTACATTTGTTTTGTGAGTGCTTTCATGAGATAGCTACGTATGTTTTCTCAGTGCTTAGACTTTTATCTTGTCGGCATTTGCTGTGTACCACACAAAAGGCCCTGCGCTCTTTGTGGGCATATAAGAATAAAGACTATTATTATTATTAAAACAGATTAAGTAATATACAAAAAGCAATAGTTGAAGATGAATAAAGAGGCAAAGTAAACAATAAAGGGGAACACAATAAATGAGAGGGTGGAAGGGGAAGAGATGCGATTTGGCGGTGCAGATTGAGAGACACACATTTCTTTTTTTTTTTTTTTTTTTCATATGCTCTCACTTAGAAATAGTAAATTGTAAATTGTACCCTGGTCGAGCTAGTGCGTGTTTGCCACTTGGGGCGGGTAGGGATCTACGACGATCACTGAGCGGGGCCGGCCAAACTCAATTTTTAATTAAACTACATTACTAATTACCTTGCCTGAAACGGCTAAATGCAATTAAATTACATTGCAAATTACCACGGCAGAAAAATAATTCATTACAATTATAAATTCCTTCCGAAAAGTAACGACCCTTTTCAAATTACTTTCGTTTTTCGCCATACAAAAAGAAGCAATAGTTTCTCTACCAATACTTTTCTTTACAGTATTTACAGTGAAAAAAAAGAAGATGTTTTGGGCATTGTTTATACGCCGCGCGAGATGGTTCCCATAAGATTTGGTTGTCGGCGGAAGAAGCGATGCTTTTGGTGTTTGAATCGTGTAGGTCTTGATAAGACGACATACACAAAATCTAAAATGCGTCTATACATATATGACAAATGTCTACATTAAAGGGGACATTAGTGAGCGCTCCGCGAGTAGCCGGCCTTTTTCTTTCCTACCGTTCTAGTGGTGAAAACGAGTATAGAATTATCTGTTGCGCCCCAAATCCTTCTCTTGCGACTGGAAATCAAAAGAGCCTTCTAAGCACCATTCTTGAGCGGTACATCCTGACCAGTGAAGAGAATGCGGAATCTGTTCGTAGGAGAGCACCCATAGTATCCGAAAGTGCAGCCTGCTCTAGGGCTAATGCAGAGCTCCGCTAAAGCCTCTTTCGATTCTATGGTGCCATAACACAATCAGAAAAAGTACTCTTTAACTTTACTGTGTCAATCTTTGCATCTGGATTTTCTGGCTAGTTTGTCACTTGTTTTCACAAAGTGGAAAACAGCTTGTTTCCTCTACATAACGCCTTTCCGAGAAACCCTGGCACCGTCAAAACGTGTGGGCTTAGGATAAAAAAAAAGAAATCTACAGAAGGGTGTTTTTATCTGTGGCCTGTACAACAGAGGAGACTCATGCCTTGAGCAGGCAGAACGGGGCCCTGCCATGATCTCCATAACATAATGTTTTCGGTTATAGAGCCACTGAGCTACGCTTAAAGTATCGGCACTCTGTTCCCCTATATTTTTTTTTATTATTTGAAGATACTGCCAGCCGCGAGGCCAAAGCAGGAAAGTAAACCGTGCAGCATAATAGCACCCCCAAGCACTCAATCACACAGACTGGCATGGCATCACACATAAAATAACAAAGAATCCATAAAATCTTAAGACCTTCACACTATTTACAACGTTCGTTGGCAGGCAGAGATAAGGAGGAATGTACTGTGCGTGCTTGGTTCTAGTTGCACAATCAGGGTTTTTGTAGGTTATATTTGTGAATATTCATTACATATTGACCATGTAGGAAGTTGAAGAATAATTTCATCTGGCTCAACATCATTTTAGCGCTAATAGGAAGGAGGCTTGCAGCGGATTTCAGTTGGTAGACGGACTCTGTAGATATGTAGCGAAAAATTTTAACCCGATTAATCGCCACCCTTTAATCAATTAATTAATCGACTAATCGGCTGCGTTAATTTTTATAAATTATATATTAAAAATTACACCATCTTCCCGAGGGGAACCATGGGGTGATGCGGAGCATCGTGTTGTTTCCGAGGAAAGAGTCAGTTGCGTGCTGACGTCGAGAGATGGTGCCACCGACTGCCCTAGCGTTACCCCCTTCGTCGCGGCTCGCGGCAAAAAAACTTGGAACGCTCGCCGTTTATTTTTTTTTTCACACTTGAAGGAGAGGAGACTAGAGGAGGAGAGTTGCGCGTGCGCGCGCGGTGTGAGGAGAAGCGAACGCACGCGCAGTGCACGCAGCTGGTAGAGAGAGAGAGCGGAGAGAGTAACGCGCAGCTGTTGGAGAGAGGGAAGGAGGAGAGTTGCGCGTGCGTAGTGCGAGTGCGGACTACGACGCCGACGCCAAGGCCGCGGGACATAGGCCCAAGCAAGAGATGCTCCGCATCTAAAAAGATGAAACGAACCACTTTAATTTAAAATGTGTCAAATTTATGATTTTTTTGAATGGCTTTTAGATGGGGTTTCCATATTCGAGCGTTGGTAATATTAGTGCGCTATACGCGGTTCATTTTGGCTCTGGAGTAGCGAATGCTAATTTCCGTCTGAGTGTCGATATTTTATTTAATGCTGTATTGCAAACATTTTCTACGTGTGAACTCCAGTTTAGGTTTGATTTTAAGAGGACGCTCAAATATTTAAATTTTTGGACGTTTTTTTTAAAGGCATATCCCCTATACTGTAGTTGAATTGGGCTGGTTTTGTTTTCCGCGTGACATTTCATGTAAACAGTTTTGTTTTTGTCGAGTTCCATTTGCCAATCGTTGCAGCAGCTGGTTAATTGTCACCCTCAAGGCAGCTAGCACTGAAGTGTACCCACTATTCTTCCAATCAGAAACAATCGGAGTTCGGCCTTCTGACGTCACCGCAACAAGCAGACGAACTTGCGCTCCGTATACAGTTGACTTGTAATTGACGAGGCCACCCAACCAGTCACGCACCGGCATTAGAGTCAGTCGACTGTCACTCCCTATGCTGTAAGTTTGTAAACCACTGCACTATGGCTGTCGTAGCTGCCCGATTAAAGGTCGGGGGAGAGCCCTCGATATTTTATTATTTTAACGGACTGACGGTTTCTAGGAATGAACACCTGTTGCATGTCACAATGCATGGTATCGAGCGTCGAATAAAATTTACCACCGTTCCGAAAAACAAAAAATGCAACCCGCATGCGAAAAGGACCGACATTAACTGCCTACACGCGCACCGTGTGGCTAAAAACAGCAACATCAAAAAGACAAGCGGTCCGTCGACCCGTTCAAGGTTTTCCAACGTCCGCCGTCCTTTCTGTGCCCTCCCGTCCCATCCTTCTCGTCGGCTAAGATGGCGTCCGTAGCAGAGGGTTGACGTCGCCATGGCAACGGGCCAGACGCCCATCCTCCGCTTCCCCCTCCCGGAGTTCGTCCCGCGCGCTTGCCCTCTTTCTGTGCCCCCTCTCTCCAATCCATCCCCACCCTGTTGGATCGACCGGTGTGCTCTGCGCACAGGCATTCTCAGTCAGGACCTTTGGGTTCCGGACGCCGACTTCGTCCATGATGCCTGCTCGCTGGGCGGTTGGTGGCCGAGTGCGTTAGCGCAACGCAGCTCGGAGCACGTGGAGCGAAAGCTCGCGCTGCAGAACCCAACGATCCTTAGTTCAATCCCCACCCCTGCCCGTTTCGATCCGGATGAGCATCGTGCCGGCGTGCGGTCGTGTATCACTACTGCGTGGTGCACGTTAAAGACCCCAGGTTAGCAGTAGTACTGCGCTGGCTAAATTTCTCATCCACAGCGTATACCAGTGTCGCCGCATGTCAAAGGCAGACCAACCTTACGCTGTCTGAACACGAACGCGCGTTACGTCGTTACGCTTTGGAAAAGGCAACGTATTGTTACCTTTGCTTCGTGATTCAGACGTCCATACTACAATTCTGCTGGAGCCATCACTTGATTAAGTCGAGCTGAGCAATACACATTACGCCCCCGGTGTAGAAAGGACTACACGTTGAAAGCAGCACGGAAGCAGGCAACCCTACCGTATCCCAGTGGAGGCCTTCATAGTCCACACCGGCTCACATCGCTCTTATCTAAGTCTCACACGGGTCCCATATAAGTCCCCAATGTTCCATACACCAGATCAACATAAGTACAAGGTGAACGTTCTCATGTGGCCCCCTACGAGTGCCAGGTAAGTCCAATATGGTTCCCACGTGAGTCTCACATATGTCCCACAGTGGTCCTACAACAATGCCATATTAGTACTCCAAAGATCCCGGACGAGTCTCACAAAATACCAGATGGGTTCTATTGGTCCCACATGAGGATACATTAGCCAAAATTTGTCCTACATGAGACCTACACAAATCTCATAAGGATTTCGCATGGGTCCAGCATAGTTTACGTGTGGGCCCCACAGAAGACCCGTATGTGTCCACATGGGTTCCTCAACTCTCATCGGGTTCTCACGTGGGTTCCCCCATATGGCTTCTACTGGGTACCACATGAGACCTACATAATCGCCAGTCGTCCGATATGAGACTTACAGATGTCTCGTACTATTCCCACATGGGTCCACATGGGTTCTATTCGGCCCCACATGACATCTACACAATCCTATATCAGTCCCATCGAGACCTACACAAGTCTTATATGGATCCCACATAAACCCCACGTAACTCCCATGACTGCCCCACTTTGCTTCCACATGAGTTACAGATAGGTCCCACGAGAGTCCCAAAGAAGTTTCGTGTCTCTTCTATCTTAATAAGACCAACACCTAACCAAAACGAATGCAGAAATCCCTTTCTCGGGACTTTCTGGCCTCTTGTACAGGCATAAAATAGACTGGGCCGTAGTTGTGCTGCAGTCTGACCAAGCGCTAATAAAATTAAACGCAAGCAAAGTCAAATAGCGCTAGTAAAGGCACTGATTATTAAGGACAGAACTATTGCTTCATAAGCATTTTCACTCATATCCAGGACCGTTCTGTTTCTTCTGACGAATATCGTTCAAAAGAACGAAACGAAAAGATATAGAACGAAGTCAGAGGATGTATGCACCAGAGGAAGCCTCACGGAAAATCCCGAGTCGCGAAAGGCCAAGGTCAGAGGCCAGAGGAAGCCAGTCAAATCCAAATTCCGAATCAAGCCAAGAGCTACAGACAGACCACCGAAAAAAACATACAAAAATCTAGAAAACATTCGTAACAAGTCAGCAGAAACCAGACGAAGCCATAAGAAAGAAGATAGTGGTCAGCTCCGGTTGAATAAACAAAAGAGCACAAAAAAAATTAAAAATAGAAAACATCGACCGAAATATATATGCAAGCCGAAAGGTGTAGTACTTTCGACTGAAACGAATAAATGGAGTGTTAATTCCATGATCAGGAATAAGATTACACACACTCCGACAATGTCTACCTTTGCCAGCTTGGTCAAAGCGTATTTTGTACACGCAATTTCCGCAGACAATATGTAATATGTGGATGATGAATCCCGTCGAAACCCTATACTTTTTTCTATATTGAAGAAATACTGCAGACATGTTTTCACCCTCCTAGCAGGAGAGGATCAGATCATGTTTCTTACAAGGGGTCAAAACTGTTGTATGTTAAAGCTTGCACGCAGTCGGGAGGCAGCGAATTGCAATCATTAATAATTGGAACGAAATAAGAGTATTTAAATGTGGTATTTTTTGGAGCAAACGATCTGACATTTTTCAAATAGCGTCGCTGAGCGCTGGGGAGGTAGCAAAATGTACAAGAGTTCGTTTATTCCAGACTCGGTATCGTATATTTTCTAGTAAAAAAAGCCTCATCTAGCAATTTTCCGTCTTGTCTAAAGTGATTCAAGGCTACATTTACGTAACAATTCTGAAACTGAGGAGTGGTGCCTAAAATCGGGAAAAAAAATAAATCGAGCACATAGTCGCTGAAGCCTTTCAACTTTTTCTGTCGTTTTCTAGGTGTGGGTCCCACACGATTGACGGATGTTCGAGTACGGGGCGAATAAGAACTCTATGAGCTGAGAGTTTCACGTCCAATCAGACAAGCTCCCAACTTTCGTCTTAATAATCACATCCTTTTGTAGGCCTTGGCGCATATGTTATCTAAGTGAGCGTTCCAGTTAAGTTTCGTATTAAAAGTTAGGCCCAGATATTTTACTTCTCTCACAGATTCGATGGACTTATTGTTGATGTGGCATTTAAATTCAAAAAGAGATTTTTTTATGTACTATTGTAAGATCATACGTTTCTGGGTAATTAATAACCATTTGCCACCTCTCGCACCAGTCAGCAATGCCACACAAGTTTTCGTTCAGCAATAGTTGATTCGAAGTGTTACAAACAGTTCTATAAAGGACATAGTCGTCGGCAAACATTTTCACGGTCATGCCAGACCACAAGCTTATCAGCTACTGGTGCCAGGACCGATTCCTGAGGTTCTGCGTTCAATTGTTTTAGATATGCGGAAATCTATATCACAAGACGAGGAGCATGCCCACCCGCTGCAAATTTTTTAGTAGTAGGCGGTGAAGTACCCTGTCAAAGGCTTTGGATAGATCTAAAAATATTGCGTCGATTTGCTGTCTATTGTTGATGGCATTGGCGAAGTCATGTACGACTGATTGGAGCTGAGTTGTAGTTGAAAATCTTTTTTTTTCTAAATTCATGCTGAAAGTGAACAAATACATTATGAGATTCCAGAAATGAATTATTATGATTGAAGATGACGTGTTCTAGCAGTTTGCGGCAAGTGCTGATTAATGTTATCGGTCTATAGTTTGTAGCAAGCACCCTTGTGCACCGGCAGAACTCTACCACACAGTCAGTCAAGAGATCCTTGATCTAAGGATGCATTGAACAAACAAATAATTGCTGTGAAATAATTTCCGCGTAACGTTTAAGAAAAGGGTTGGGGATATCGTCAGGACCACATGACTTTTTCACATTTAGTTTTAAAAGAAAGTTATGTATTCCGTTGATGTTTAATTCTATGTCTTCCATTAATGGTATAAAAGACAGTGGTTCGATAGGATCACTGCTTATGTCTCGAGAATCTAAAACTCTCTGAAAGGTGCTGTTAAATAAAACAGAAAGAATAAACATACAGATGAACAGAACAGCACATCTGTGCTGTTCTGTCCGTCTTTATGTTTATTATTTTTGTTTTATTTAACCTCACCAATGCGCTCACGTCGAACTAAGTGCTGCTAAACTCAATAGAAAGTTCATGAGGGTCGATAACTTCACAACAGTCCACATAAAGCTGGTCAACCGACCTAATGTTGCCCGACAGGTATCCCAAAACCTTCGTAGCGCATTTTCTATAAAGTTCAACAATGTTGTTCCAAAAAAATCATCGTGAGCGCTGCGTATTGTTTGCCTCAGAGTAACTGCGAGGAAAGATTTCGACGCTAATATTTCTACTGATCATCGCTTTGCGTTTTCGAGATATCGCTCTTTCCAGATAGCGCTAAGTTTCGCTATAATAGGTACCGCAGCAAAGGCTACAAAAGTCACAATTTGTTGCTATGGTAATTGCTTTCGATGCTCGTGAGTACTTGGAGCCCATCTGCGTGCTTGATTCAGCAGGGATAGACTCCTGACGTCATATCCAATCCGCTCGTCACACAGGCCTGTTCTACTCGTCCATCCAAATCTCCTCTTCCCGCTAGTTTTCTGAATGGACAACAGAACAAACAAAGCACACGATCTCATAAGGCATAGAGGGGAAGGAGGAAATAGGTTATATATCGTTATCGCAGCTTGGCATGCACATCCCAGTACACTAGTTCTTCGCAATCGCGTACGTTCAGCACCGTAGGGTTCCGAACTGCGGGACAAACACCGCTCCCTGAGAGAGGAAAAAACGAGACGGAGAGAGGGAGTAAACAAAGGAAAAGTGGGAAAGACAAGGGGGACCGGCCCCAAGTCGGCGGTCCCTCAGAGGGGGAAAAGGAGATGAACAGAGAGAGAGAAAATGAGGGAAACGGAGGAAGAGCAGGGAAATGGTGAAGGAGACCCAAGTAGGTGGTCCCTGAAAGAGGGAAAACGAGGGCGAAATGGGGAAGACAAGGGAAATGGGAAAGCAGTCCCAAGTCGGTGGTTCCTGAGAGAGGGAAACGAGATAGAGAGAGAAGGAAGAAAGGGGGAAAACGGAGTAGAGTGAAACGGGGAAGCGATGCCAAGTCTGTGGTCCCCGTGAGAAAAGAAAATGAAGTGGAGGGGAATAATACGGGAAAAATGGTATATCCGAGGGAAATTGGGACGCGGGCCCAGGTCCGTGGTCCCTGAGAGAGGGGAATATCGAGGGAAAGTGGGGAAGCGGTCCCAAGTCTGTGGCGTGGCCACGACGGCACGGATTGGGGAAAGGAGGGAGACCGAGGCGGCATCGATTTTTGCTCGGTGAGGAAAAAAGGGGGAAAAGACGGGGAAGGCGGGGGAGAGATGAGAAGGGGCAGATGCGGGGCCCCGGGGATCGGGAGCCCCCATGCCGTGCCGGGATGGCCGGGCGCTCCATCGTCCGAACGGGGATTGCGTCGGGGGAGACCGGGCATGCAGGGGCGAGCGATGCTTCGAGTCTCTTCTGCGGCGCGTCTTGGCGCAGTCGGTCGTTCGCGTGTCTCGCGGTGCGTTGTTGCTTCTCCGCAGAACATGGTACGGATTGGCCAGGAGGTCGAATAATAAGGGGCGCTTTGTACAGCTTGTTTTTCGAAGAGCTCGGTGTTTGTACCCAACACATGGCTCTGTGGACGGGATTAATTACGTCATCTCCCTCGATCGAGGAAAAGATGGAACACGAGAAATGCCTAACCGCTCGGCTGGGACACGTTTTCAATTGGTGCTTAACGAGCCCTCGCCGAAAGCTGAGTTAGAAACAGAAACAAATAATTTATCTGGTCGTTGTACCCATGTGTGTAGTTCTCAACATAATCACCAGGGGCGCGACGGTTCATCGCATCTCCTCCCCAATAGGGCGTACGATGCCGAGCTGCACTGTAAGGGATGCCCCCGAAAGTTAGGGTAAAGACACGAAGGTTGGTTCGTATTTTATAGCATGAAATGCTTCCTTACTGTAGTCGCCTCAGAACTTCTGCGTCAAAAAAGTGCGTCGAAAACGGCAGCTGCCAACTTGATTTCGCCACTCGGTCCGACTGCATCGTGGCGTCTCGTCAAGGTCACGCTTCAGCGTCGCGTGCCAACACGGCTCTCGCTTCGGCTGCGTCGCTCGCAGCGCCGGGAATACTTGCGTCCTAGTTTGGCATGGCTGTGAGGTCTTCAATGAAGGCATCTCGTGCTTTCGGCCTAGCTCAGTGTTCGAGAAAGAACCGTGAATTTTTAATGCGTTAGTGTTAGTAACCATATGACGGGGAAAAGCTGACGGCGTCCGTCTGTGTAAAAAAAGCAGTGGAAAGCGAAGCGCACCGCGTAGAGAGGGAGAGTAGTGAAGGACAAAGGCGAGAAGGAGGCGACGTCACGGGGTGGAAGCCAATGGGCGCACGGATGCTGGGGCGAGTCTGAACTTGCAGGTGTGCGGAGACGCGTATGCCTTGATTTCTGCTACACAATGGAGCGTGAACCAGGTACGAACCCTGGTCTAAGGAAGCGGCAAAAGAAGGCGGATTGTGAACGAAGGAGACGGGCTGCCGAAACCGGTAAACAGCGAAAGCAGTGTCGGGCAGCGGATGCCACTGGCGTTTCCCAAGGGACATGCTAACGTATTCCCTAAAGATCCACCAGATGGATCTTCATTTAATTTTTTATTCATAAGCACTAGCGGCACTAAATCGAGGTGAAGGCAGGCGCTGCAGTGACTAGATTCAAGTAAAAAAATGTAATGCAATTTTTATTAACGAAAACAAAAAGCGATCCGTTCAAGTGACATCGAGTATATCCAAAATTTTCGAGAAAAGCGGCGAGCAATTTGGAAGCACGGAAAGTGTGTTTAATTTGTGTCCGAGTGTCTCGCTGTTGGATGTCGTCTGCCCCTGGAGGTTTCTTTGTTTCCCAACACATCAGAGATAAGCCCTTGTACGAAGCAAGACCGACGACGCTAAACGGAAAGCATCGGAGAAAGCAACTCTTTCGTTTACAAATCACCTACGAGGGGGCGCTCATTGTGCTATTTACCTGAATTCAAAGACTTCTCAGAAACAAATAAGAAGTATGATGAAGTTCACTCGGACGTCGATGATGCGCTCGCACTACCCCTTCGCTTTTCAGGTAGATTATCTTGTTCATGGAAAAGCATTACGTTTTGAGTTTTTATAGTTATTTAGTCATAAATAAACTTTAGCTTGCTTGTTAAGGCGTGGATCAGTAGTCTCCTTCTCTTCATGTTGCCAGGAAGTCTTCGTCCTCACAAAAATGGCTCCGGTTTTTAAAACAAAAAGTAGATCCGTCATTGAGGCTTACAAATCTGATTTAAGTTAAATTTTCGTTCCTCAGCAATTGCAAAAGAGTTCCTGGGAGAGTAAATCTCCATCTGGAAACGTCGAATTTGCACTTTCGAACGGAGTGATACAAAATTTGCATTAGTTTAACTAACTCATCCTCTTAGAAAACAGTTGAATGGCTATCATCTCATTTAAATGCATTGTGAAACGTACATTTTGATTTCGTTAAACGCTAGTCAGACGCAATTCTTGATGTCCAGAGTTTTCTTTACTCCAGCAAAACGAGCGGCACCCCAGCCAGAAAACAATTAACTGGACGGAACAGGTCCTTTCGCAGTTTCTGCTCGTCTCTTCGGCTTCCGGTGATTGCATGGTGTCGACGGCTGGCGCGATGACCACCGAAGTAACGCGAAGGTATATAGTTGCGTTCGTTGCGCCCAGCAGCAACAAAAACGGCAGCAATGACAGAGCCATAAGGAAAACCGTGACTCACTATGGCCTAACAAATTAAGTGAGCCCTGCATTGCGTCTCGTGGTGTGCAGGGCGAACAGTTGTCCCGATGAGTATGTCGCTACTGTTGTATCAGCCTGTTACCTAGGTCGCTTTAAACAATCTATGCAACTGCGTGAACCAAACATTGAGCATTTGTCAACGTACATCGGCGCGGTAGAAGGACAGTGGGTAGTTCTTTCATCGCTTCTCCGAAGAAGGCCAAGCCTCGGGAAGCTCGCTTACGCCAGCTCACCACCGCAGATTTTGGACGTAGTGGATAAAAATCGGGGCAAACCTCTACGAAACCAATGCCTTCCTGCTTAAAGGGGCGGTGCAACGATATTCAATTGCCACGTTTTTCACTTTACACGAGCTTACTGGCACTAGTGGGACCCAAGCATACTCGCACGCAACGCCACCAACCAAGGAACTCTCTTGTTGCGGTGTAATTACAAGGAGAAAAGCGAACGTTTCTTTCAACCTCTCCTTCGCAAAACTTGATGACGTAGCGGGGGGTTGCAGTATCCCCAGTGACGGTACTTGAATGCGGCTCATAGATTGGACCCGAGCATTGCGTGCGCACTCGATTTGAGTACATCATAATCGATAGCTCGACAAGCATTCACTGTCAACTTCGAACTTTAGAAGCAGAAAGAGCAAAATGAGAGGGATCGAATCCCAGATTCACCAGCTCTTCCTGAAGCACAACACTGTAGTTCCTTCGACCCTGTCAATAGAACGACTCTCCAGCGTCGACGGAGATGTATTCTCAGTGAAGCGGGGAAACAGAACTGTTGAAAACTTCCAGAGACAGCTACTGCTTAAGTGCAAAGACTACTGAAAGAACAATAAACAATGAAACAAAAACAGTTATGCACTTGGTTGTCAAAGTAACGAGAAAAGTAACTCGCTACTTTTGAGGTAAAGTAACGCGTTCCTTTCGAGAATCGTAACGAGTATCGTATTTAGTTAGTTTTGGAGCGAGTAACGAGAAACGGTACTTAGTTACTTTTCATGTTTCTTGTTTTTTGGTAGGGGGGGGATAACGTGTACATGTCTGCCAGCGAGCGAAGAGCAATCTAATTGAAGGAGGAGCGAAAAATACTTCTCATGTACCGGCGAACATACAAGCACTTCGTAGATGCTTATTTGAGCACAGAGACAGACAAAAAAATATGGCTACGATTTACCGTCATTGCCGCTTTCTTGCTGGGACAGGATTGTATACCCGAGCTTCAAACCAGTCGTGCAGTGCGAATCACGTGGTCGGGAACACGTACAGGGTAATGCTGGACGCAGGCATGTTTTGGAATATCAAGGTTTTCAAGCTTTATACAGCATCGAGATAGAGAAACACGGCCACGCGATGACGCGGGCATAGCGAAGTGCATTACAAGGTGAAAAGAGCAGGTAGGCGTCCTACGCCATGCAAGGGTTAGAAGCTAGGTTAGGTTCCCGTTCCCCCAACCTGGAGGTGACCTGCTGGCCCTCGCGCTATTCAATCCCTGATGTTTGGGGCTATTCAACCGGAAACATCTTTATATTTCCCTGATAAACAAAGAAGTGGCGTTTTATTTCTACATTCGCGCTTTACTATACTCTGTTTCACCCTGTGTTTTATCGCAGGAAAGGCTACAAGCGCAGCTCCTTTGCTCTGGGGCACATCTCGGCGGCACGCGCTCTCGTGACTGCAAGTGCAGCTGCCAACGCTATGAGGCTCGCGCTTCTTAGCTCGCTGCGGTACAACATAAGGTGAAACGGAGTATAGGTGTTACTAAGGTTCTCCTGTTCGTATTTTTACGCACACACCGCTTCTCCACATATTGTCAACATGTAGATGAACTTTTACCCACGTCACGAAGAAACGTATCTCAACAACACCTGAACAAATAAATGTACGTAAGTACGAATCCACTCCAGAATGTCACAAATAGCTTATTCACCGATTTTAACGCGATAGCGTTAAGGAGGTCCTGGCGTGCCAGAAAATGCCGGCGTGACGCGAATAACCCGATAGCGTTCAGGTGCTCGTGTAGCGTCGGCCTCGGTGTCGTGCCAGAAAAGATGGCGTGACGCGAAAATCCTGATTGGTCGAAAGGGTCATTACGTCACAGCCGCATGACCTAGAGCTCGTCTGTCTGGAGGCGCGTACAGTTTCCATCCGTCGCGACAGAGAGGGAAAGATTTCGTCAGTCGCCGAGTCCGCCAAGTGGCCGCTGCGATCCTGCCGTCGTCGTTCGTCTGCGGATGAATTGCGAACCCGGTTGTGGGGCGTCCGCTAAGCCGCCTGGAGAGAACACCTGTGCGATGGATACGGTGCCGTCTATCAGTGCGGGGTGCTCTTCTGTATGTCGTTTTCTACGAGTGCTGATGTTGCATCTACCTCTGCTCGTGCTTGGCGACGGAGTCGGCCACGTAAGACTGAAGCCGAGAAGACTGGCGTGCAGAGGCCATGCGTCACAAGTGGACCGGGGATTCGACAGCGCCCTCGCATTCCACTCTTAAAGGCGAAGCTCCGACATTTCTTTTTTTGCCGGTTTGAAAACGAGCCCTTGCAATGCCTATTTGTGGATTAGAATCACCCCGACTAAGTACTGATCTTCTCGAATCTAGGGGGTTGTTGTTGTTGTTGAATCGCGTTTATTGATAGAGATGAGTGGTCTCGGCCGTCTTGGTGGGGTGGCCTGCGGACTGGTAGAGGGGGACCTGGGGGTTTAGGGGAAAAGGGAATGAATGATGTAAGAAAGCAAGAATAACTAAATATGATGATGGGTCCCCGTCTCCCTGATGTAAGCTCATCAGGGGAATCGGGAGGACTGCTTTCCGTGCTGCGGTGTTCCCTCGGGTCGGGACCACTCCTCCGGAGAGCGTCGCCGGTCTTTCCTCTTCGACGAGGGTGAATCGCTTTCTTCCTCAGCCGTTTCCAGGCCCGCACAGTCCCAGAAGGAGGGTGGCGTGGTGGTGGCGATGTTGTTCCCGGTGCAGGCGCTTGCATCTGGAGCCCTCGAGGTCGGCGAGCCGGCGAAGCTCGCTTGTTTTGCCGGTGTGAATGCTGTTCCGTGTCCTGATCCGTCGGACTCGGACAGCTTCCCATCTGGTATAGCTCGTTGGTATGTTGGTCTTCTTGTCGACGGCAGCAACCCTCTGAGGTGACCTTCCTCGCCTGCTTGGCAAGTTCTATCTGGGGATGCACACCATTTAACTTCCATTTGACAAAAAGCGCACGTTTTAGTCATACCTTAGTATCTTCATTATCCGGTCTTGTTTACAAGCGTACAATGCTTTAAACTAAATTTAGATTTCTTTTCTTTTTTTAAGAAGGAGGGGTGGATTGTTTTAACGGCTAATACAAGCCACAGATGCTGCATTACCCGACGATCTTCCCACTGAAGGGAACCTGTAGAAAACTCTGAACCTCCCAATACCAGCCCGAAACCTAACAAACCACTCTGTAAGCTGTCCAGACAAAAAGTTTGATATCCTTTCGTAGATCTCAGTAACAATCGTTTTATCCTTTTGTGATTCGTAAGCTTTGGAAACTGATACGGTGGACATATCGCAGCATATTTAGCTCTGAATGGGGTCGTAAACCCGGAAACTGATGGGAATCGTGCTCTGTCACCCAACACGAAGCGATACATCTACGTTTGTAGCTGTGACCTCCACGAGGATTAAAGACGTCACGGCAAGAGCGTTCCCGATGCCCCACACACCTCACACTGTATTTTGAGACACAAGCCTCGTCACATCACACTTGTGAACCAATAACTGACATCATATGTTGGCGTAACAGAACCCACATGTCAATAATAAAACTAGAGAACAACAATAATATCTGCTAGGGTATGCTTATTCACGAGTAAAGATGTTCAAATGCTACTTTTTCACTTTTAAGCGATATCAAACTGAAAGTCCACGTCTCCGCTGTGGGACAACATGATAAATATAGTATCTACATTGCACAATAAATCGGGTTGCTTTAAGAAGAATGATGACCTAACGCTTTGGAATGCTGAGAGAAAATAAATTATGCTTCGGAGACTGGAGTTTGACAGCTGCTTACGGAGCGCGTTAAAACTGGCGCATACCGAGGGATGCCTGCAGAGCCGAGATCAAATTTGGCACGCTAAATCTTCAAAGGAGTTCGACCTGGTGGACTTTTAACGTGCCAGTGAAAACAAAGGTACAATGCTCACTATACGGAAAAAACAAAAAAAAAAACGGATAAAACTCATGTCACTTTGT
Organism: Ixodes ricinus; assembly: GCA_037355805.1. Classification (NCBI taxonomy): domain Eukaryota; kingdom Metazoa; phylum Arthropoda; class Arachnida; order Ixodida; family Ixodidae; genus Ixodes; species Ixodes ricinus. Next base: position 44,308 of record JAZHYW010037342.1, read on the forward strand.
GTCTCACCTCAATTGCTGTTGAGCGCTGTTACACTTCCACTCTGAGTAATTTTGATCTTGATTTAGTTATCTCTCGTGAAGCGTGGTAGAGCAGCGGGTACATACGCTTTCTTCTCCAGCAAGGTGGTTAGGAGAAGAAAAAAGCCATTAGCAGCTGCACTTAAACACCCACGTACTACCTATTCAAAAAAGTTAATAACATTTCAAACATCAAACACAACATTGTAAAAACCTAAGTCGAAAATAAAAGTACTTCAATTGCAAGGATATAAAAAAAAATGCGAAGACGAATTACGAACGATGTCTCAGGTGAAGCTCTTATAAAAACTTCGTTATGTGTTCCACATCATGAACGGTCATTGATAAAAAATCAATTAAAGACATAAATCCATATATTAAACTATTTTAGCGATTTTACATAAAAAACTTCGTGTGGGAGAGTTCTGAGTTGTAGGTAAATTACATTTAGAAGCTGTAAATATAAAATCGGTGGAATAATAAGTAATTTATGATTTTTATGTTCTTTAGAAAATGCTTCTCTGCTTGAATAATCTAACGCTGGAAAGAGCATACAATTTGAAAAGAACTACAGTGGCTGGAATTTAAGGTTAATCAATTGCAAACTCAGGGACCTCTAGACTAGGTTGAACCTCGTGGCCCATATGGTACCTCTTGATATGGCTATGACTATTGGATGTCTTGACCCATATTCGGCCTGTTGACTCGTTAGACCGCTTGACTCGGCTGTCACGTGACTGTTATATCTCTTGACTCGTTGGACCTCTTGCCTCGTGGGATCACTTGACCCATGTTACATCTCTTGATTCGTTGGACCTCTTGGCCCATACTGGACCTCTTGCCTCGTTGGATCTCTTGACCCATATTGGATATCTTTGATTCGTTGGACCTCTTGGCCCAAACTGAACCTCTTGCCTCGTTGGATCTCTTGACCCATGTGGATCTCTTTGATTCGTTGGACCTCTTGGCCCATACTGGATTTCTTGAACTCGTTGGACCTCTTGCCTCGTTGGATCCTCTTGATCCGTATTGGATCTCTTGATTCGTTGGACTCCTCTTGGCCATGCTGATCTCTGACTCGCTGGACCTCCTCTTGACTCGTTGGATCTCTTGACCCATATTAGATATCTTGATTCGTTGGACCTCTTGGCCCATTCTCGACCTCTTTCCTTGTTGGATCTCTTGGATCCATATTGGATCTCTTGATCCGTTGGACCCTTGGCCCATACTGAACCTCCTGCCTCGTTGGATCTCTTCCATATTGAATCTCTTGGCCCATACTGGATCTCTTGACTCGTTGGACGTCTTGGCCCGTGCTTGATATCTTGACTTGTTGACCTCTTGCCTCGTTGGATCTCTTGAACCATACTGATCTTCTTGATTCGTTGGGCCTCTTGGCCCACACTGGATCTCTCGACTCATTGGACCCTTTGTCTCATTGGATATCTTGACCATAAGCGTTGATGGAAGAGGATGGGATGAATACCAGCTTCCCAGAGACTACCTCCAGGAGTTCATTGATTTTGAAGGTATCGACGTTTATCGAAGCAACACCTGCGTGCAACGTTTTGTCGTGGGACAAATTAGTAATGCCGATGGCAATGGCACCAACGCCAAATCCAGCTGAAAAACTATAATTGATACAAGCGCGATTTTTTTAAAATATTTTATATAGCACACGTTTACACCCGGATAGTATTTATTTATATTTTTGATTTAAATAAGGAAACACTGCAAAATTAAACTCAAGCATTTAGGAGAATTTGGAATAAAAGAAATATAAACTCCAATAGACTCCGAATTTCCGGCAAAAAATAAACTCCGAAGGACACTCTGCGAGTTTGACGAAAAGTTAACTTGGAAACAAACGGAATCCTAGCTATAATGCAACGGCAGGGACTAGCAGAAGACACCTGATAACAACCGTACGATTATTTTGATGCCACGATAACCATCGCATGCAACTTTTTCGAACGACTATAACACTGGCTGCGTTGAAGTTCACGAAATACGATGCGCGGAGCAAAATGAATACCCCCTTGTCCTGCAATTGTTTCCCTACGAAAACCGTCTAAAAATAAACTAAAAAAAATGTTAACTTGAAAAGACAAACACGAAAAACAAAAACATGATTGGTTGTGCTACGTGAACTCGACGTTCGTGTTGTTAGTCTGCTTCTATTTCTGTGCTCCGTACTCGTCATTGCCTGGAGCATTTATTAGGGTAGGGTGCCGAAGACAGGCGTGTCCTAGAAGCCCCAAAGCAATATATTTCTTTCTTTCTTTTTTTAAGGGGCGGGGGATGGAGAAAATATGTATGCTTCGTCCCCTTCCCGAACTCCCACTATCTTCTCCCCCCACCTCCATAGCAGTCCTGACGTGGCTCGTGATGGGGCACTGAGCTGATCATGTCGCCATATTGGGGATGGAGAATTAATAAGCAACGGGCCTAACCCCCCCCCCCCCAATCTCCCCTCTCTTCCTCCTCCCTTCCCGCCCCTTTCCCCTCGTCGGCTTTGTTTTATGACGTCAGCTCTTAATCCCTGAGATTAGAGTTTGTCTCTGGAAGCACCATATATTTCGTTTTGCTCTGTTTAAAGCCCGGGGCTCCGCGTTCATTTCTCGTTGTTTTTAACGTTCGTAATTATTGAGTACGACATGACGAAACGTTCGTAGAAAACGCGACTACGACGTCAAGCTGAGGAAGCGCGCGTTCAAAACCTTCGTGACACGACGAGATATAAATCTAACATGGTCGACGTGTTTATTTTACGCCGTACAAAGAGGTATGTCGAGTGTTCTGTAAAGCGTTAACCCGAATAGCTTACGCAGTTAACACCGGGAGAGAAAAAAAAGGCGGACAATGCTGCAGAGAGGAAACTCACTTACTGCACGCTGAATTAGTTGTTACCCCGACACACACTAAAACTCCTGTTAACGAAAAAAGAACTAAATCAAACTCTGTCTTTACTTTTAAAAGTCCTACCGCAGCCGATGCTATACACAGTCCGATGGAGCCGATTAAGCGGCGACAAAAAGTGCGAGTCAAAAGTGCACGCACGCACACCAGGTGCGGGCATTGCGCGTGCGCAGAAACCGAATTCGGGACGAGTGAAGCGTCTGCGCATGCGCAAGTGCCGACGGCAGGTGCCACGAGCAGTGGCATGACGTCAGATTGAAATCTACAACTCCTGAACGAGCAAAGATAAACAGCTAGAGGCGAGTCCTCAGCATCTCATTAGGGAGTTTTAGGGAACCGTTCTTGCATATCCGATACAGCACGATGGGCCCTCCGGCACGAACTGCGCATGCGCGAGTCTTCTGTGGTAGCGCATGCGCAGTTCGTACCAGAAGACCCATCGCGTACCGCATCGGATGTGCAAAACAGTGCCCTAAAACTCCCTATTATCGCCCAACACAGCCAATCAGATTGCGGCGTCTCCCGATAAGAACCGATACAAAAGCCAGAATCGTGACCATGATAAGGCACGCCCTTCGTTTCTTAAGCTGTCAGTGACTATAAATGGCCACAAGCTTGCATACTCAATAAAGGCATGAAATAAATATGCGAAGGCACGCATAACGACAATACTCTTATACTAAAGAAACGTTCGGGAACAGGAAAGCACACGCAAGTACATCCTGCAGCAAAGTGAGACCTCGCAGTAGCGGTATTGCGACCTGGCTAGAAATTATTACGCAGCGTCGACGATACAAACAAAAAAGAAGACATAAAGCCAGCATAAATCTATCGTCCCCACAGTCGGACCCACTGCGCTCCTCTGAAGGGCTTCCCCTAACGCTGCACGGTCCCTAATACCCCCGCTTCTGCCGGGAACATTCCCCCAGGGGGAAAACAGGGGGACACGTCGGGGGAAAGGGGAAATAGAGATGGAGAAAGAGGGAACGTCAGAGAAGGGGAATTTGCCGCCGGTATGTATCCCCAAACTGGGAGAGGGGAAGCGATGCTTCCCCAACACGCCCGCTGGCAACGGGGAAAGACCAAGGTGCCTAAATTGGGCATAGGGGTTTAGGCGTGCCTGGGGCCCCGGACGCTGCCGAGATACCGCTACGTCTCCCCCTCCATTTTTACCCCACGGGTGTCCTTTTTTTCTCCCCTATATTTTTCTCCCCCAGCCCAACACAGCAGCGATCCCCCGCGCTCCTTAACTACGGTTTAAGGTAGGTGCGGGCTGCGCTAGGGAAAGGGAGGGGTGTGGGGCGCCCGGGACCAACCGGCTTTTGTCTGACTCACGTAGGTGGGGAAGGAAGAGGGAAATTAGGGAACGCGGGCTGCTCACGGGATGTAGGAGAGAAAGAGGGCATCTAGGGGAGAGGGAACATATGTGCGCGACGGAATGACGGGTTTGGGGAGGGTAGAGGGATGAGAAAGATGGGATGGGGGGGGCACCCGTGGCATCCCGTCATCTGGAAGGGAACATAGAAGAGGATGGGGAGCGCTGCCGGTGCGTCCCGTGCCGACCGTCGGTAGGGAGGGGAGGGGTCGACGGGGGAAAAATACGGGAGGGGGTGCTTCGCCGCAGCGCACGCCTGTCGGGCGGTGCAGCCGGAATGAAGGCACGCAGGACCGGGGATGGCTGTGAGGGTGTGTGCGGTGTGGGGGAACTGCGTCGTTCCCTCCGTGCCTCGAGGGAGGCTTCGCCGACGTCCCTTTCGGATTCGTCGGGCGGCTGGTTGCCATGCGGTGCGCGTCGAGTGGGGAGTTATTTGGAAGCGTTGCGCGTCCCAGTTCTGTTATGAAAACAAACTAGGGAAAAGGGAGGGAAGGGGGGGGGGGGCATATAGCGGAATAGCTATGGCTGTCGGGTCAAGTTACGTGGCTTATATGTATGAGAGCGCTCCGGGTTCGCTGCTTCTCGTACGATGATATTAGGGGATTCCTATTTATAAAAAAAACAAGGAATACAAATGACTTAAACTAAAAAGGAAACAGTACAAAACTTAAGCCTCAGACAGGCGGACTTGCCTTCTGCAAGACTCTCGGCCTGCTTGCAGGATTAAAACATTTTCAAGCAATTGATCAATCAATCAATTAATCAAGTGCTCAGTACAAAAGAAGCGACACAAGCCAGATGATAGAACTCGAGATGTGACTAATGAGATTAGATTTTTCGGTCGACGTAAGTCAATTATGTTGGGGCCGGTCTGTCTATGGCAGCGGGACTGTGTCTTTTTTTCAGTTTAGACGTGTTTTTTTTTTGTTCTACCAAAATGGTTTGTCTACTTTATTACCCCTAAAAGAACAAGTTGCAAAGCAATTAACACTGGCCGAGAATGGCTCACGAGTGACAATTCTTGATAACGCTCCAAGAACTGTTTGCACATCCTTCTGCAAGAAAATATAGATGGGCGAGAAGGAGAGAAAGAAGAAAGGCGTCACCATGAAAGATAGTTACAAACGCGGTTAGTAAGACGCCTAATTAGAATATGAGAACGAGATAAAGTTAAGCCAAAGTAGAAAAAGTCACGACCATTTCAAGGAAAAGTCTCCAAACTAGGTGCTGTTTATCTCCTCCTGTCTACTACAGCTTGCGCCACCTAGCCTGTGACTTCAAAGCTTCTTTATGGTCCGCAAGCGCCATAAACGCTGTCAACAGATCGTTCCTGTCAAGCCTCTAAGCACATTTGGTTGAATGCTGGCGTAGATAATTTCACACCCGAACTTCATTTCGCACGTCTAGTAATTCCCGAGTCCCATTGGAGCGAAAAAGATCAACAGCCGACATGAACTAACCTCAAGCACGCACAACACGCACGCGAAGTCATTTTTGGCGGGAATTTCCGCCGCTCGCGCTTACTTCAATAGCCCCGAGACATCACAAGTTTGTCAAAGATATGTTCGCATGCACGCTGCAGGTGCTTGAGGTTGGTCGATGTAGGTTGTCGCCATTTGTGACTCTATACGGGCAGAAACGGAGGGAAAGGAGGAGACGAGAGCGCGCAGGGTCGTTAGAACATCAAGCTCTAGTTGGAATGACTGGTGGGTAATGACAATAATCCCTGGAGAGGGGGAACAAGCGGGACAAAGGGCAAACACAAATCTCCAAACACAGCTATATGACTGGCACGCCGAAAATCTGCCCGGTCCTGGCATCCAGGCTCGCCTGCACCTGCATTAGACATACTGAATTCGCAGGTAAGTAGATAGCTGCCTGTGCATGCGAAGTGCCTCGGCAGTGCCACCGCAGCTGCTTGACGTCATGGGACCACGCGTTGGTCTATAAGCCGACCTGGTGCGTCGCGAAATACAGCTGCCCGGTCACGGCATCTCGTTCTCGCCGCTAGGTGCCGTCGATTTCGCTGGAGTCGCACATAGTGGGAATCGGGCGTAAAACACGACAGCCGGTACAACGCCGAGGTGCGCAGCCTAAAGATTTGTTGCTGCACACTGCAGCGCATTATGTGTGCCACATGATTTCTCCGCATTACGCATACTCGCTGTCAACATGGTTCGACCTCTTCGACTTTCTCCCTCTCTCCTTTTAGCCACCCTCCACCGTTTCCCTTTATTGGAAGAGAATGATGGGGTCGGTGGGGAGATAGACGTTTATTTCCCCAATATTCGTCCTTTCCACCTCAAGAGGATGGGATTAGAATGATGTTCCTCCCCTTCCCCAGGAGAGGATGTGTGGGAAGAAATACATCGCCCACACAGAAAAAAAAAATAGATGGCTAGAAAATAAGGGAGGAAGAGCTGCGGGAATAGGGAAAACGATGGCGTCTTTCTCCCGTCTTTTCCCTGTTTCTGCCTCTTTTGTGTGTAGGTGCTTGTTAGGAGGAAGAGTTCGAGTCCTGTTTGCCATGTCTTGGGTTACTTGAGTTAGGTCGGTGGGTGCGGTTCGGGTTTGATTTTGTCACGAAGAAAAAGAAGATGAAAAAAAAAAAAGCGACGGGAGGAAAGTCGCGTTTAATGGAGAGGACCGACCTACACGTACCAGCTGCAGCGAGAGAGAGAGAAAAAAGAGTCCGCTAGGTACTTCAGGGAAAGTGGCCGCTCGAAGTGTTACGGTCCTCCAAGTTAGTTACTCAGCTACGCGATGTTTTGAACGCTCTGTTTATTTTATATAAAAAATAAAAAAGATGGTCGCTGCGGCACAATATGGACATATCCGAAAGTGTCCTTATGGGCCACTAGACTGGAGAATATTGTTGGCATAAAAAGCCAAAAATAACACAAAAATCTCTCTTTCTCTCTCTATATATATTTTTTTGTACTTGTACAAAAAGGCAGGTTTGTTTAAGAAAAATACTTCCAAATTGGTAAGCAGAATATGCGGCAAACATATGCTGTATCTGAAATTTAAAAAAAGAGAAAAAACGAACACACCTTTTTTTTCTTTTTTCTGCATTCTTAAAATTACGGCAACATGTTTTGACTGATATTGAGAAAGACTTATTCGCCACATCCGGTGACTTGACGAATAGGTATTTAATAAATGAGTGAAACCGAAGACGGTTTCGCTACTTTATTATATTTTGAAGAACCGCTTGTTATAACTTATACGATTATAAAGTGTTTTAGTTGATGAGTTCGTCTACAGGCCTTTTCTCGTTAATTCTGCATGAAAAAAACAACAAAAAATTATTTTTTACCACGTTTGTCTTGGATGTAGTTCCACTGCTAAATGGAAATGATGAAAAAGAAAAAAAAAACGCTCCAACAACCTCGACAGTCTGAACGGTTTTCAGAACAGTGCTGGTGCTCACAAACTGCCGCAGTGCAGTGAACAGAGGTCAGCATGGTCGACTAAAAGTTAAGAGTTACTAGTGGCCTCAAAGGACTAAACTGGGAGGATCACGAAGTACCCAAACACAAGCCTCGATTGCAATTCATCGGGCCACTCGCACGATCGAGCTCGAACACCGGGTTCAATTCATACGTACCGCGGGACGTCCCAATGTTGCGAGAGCTTCGCACTAGATAGCGCAACGCGTTCAACTCAACTTCACAACACAACCCCTATGGCTCCCCAAGTATTTGTAGACAATCGTTTAAAATGAACGTGGAGCGTTCAGGAGAACTCCCGCCCTTTTGCGTTAGATACCCAGCAAGCGTAAAATATGTATATATATATACCTATATATATATCCCGCGTGTTTAAGCGAAGACCGTCAAGACTTCCTAAAATTAGCGTAATCACGGTAAAAATATAATTTTCTCGGAACCACATTACTCGTGGCGGCGGACGTCAGAAAATGCGCGGTACTTACTAATTATTTTGCTAATTAGTTAAACGTGACTAATTAAATTTAATTAGCAAAAATAGACATACGGTTCCACTAGAAACTTGCTGAGCGTCATCTAAAACCACTGAATCACGGCATGGAGCGAATTATGCGACGAATTAGGGTGCCTACATGTCTGTCTGTCTCAGGTTGAGGACATCCATTGTTGCACTGAATGTTCAGCGCGTGACGCCTCTCGCGCACTCGGTGCGTGACTTGGGCGCTAAAATGGCGTCTCTGCATTAGCCAAAGCTACGCGCTCGAGCTGAGTGACACCGGATTGCGCGTACTTCGAAATGCATAAAAAAACGATTGGGCGTAAAAATGGCTGAGATGTCACCACTGCCAAAGCGCGCGTGTATGAAGGCACTCTACGACGAATAACTGACGAACGCCACCCGACGGCACGCTTGCTTTGCGCGCGACGTAGAAGCCATACTGTGCTGATGTCACGCGCAGAGCCAAAGCCGCCGGGCAAAATTCGTCGATTTTTCACAGCATATTCGTCCCATGGGGTCCAGCTATTCGGTCATTTTCAGAAAGACTTTGAGCACGTGAGGAACGTAGTAGTGTGCTGAAGTTACCCAACGTGGAGCAGGTACGAGGCTGGGGCTCTGGTAATGACGGAAAAATCGCGCTGGCGCCTTATCGCAACCGCTATCCTTGGGCCTGTCTCTACGAGTGGTAAATTTAGCGCACTCACACGCTCATAGGCTTCCTGGAAAGTTACTGAATTAGTAGTTTATATATATATATATATATATATATATATATATATATATATATATATATATATATATATATATATATATATCAGTGTGTCGAACCGAAAAAAATACGGGTTCGGTTACGGTTCAGGTAAATTTATTTTGTTCCGGTTTAGTTCCGGTTCCGAACTAATTCGATCCGCGAACCGGTTCGGAAATTATAAATGACAAATTGCAACATCAAAATAAATTACAAATAAAACATCTGAAATCAGCACATACGAAACGGGATACATCGTCGAAACTAGTAGTGCATAACGTTTATAAAAGCCTGTAGCCAATGCAAGCGGCAAACAACGACTGTCTGATGACAGGGCTGTCTGTCACGGGCGCTAACTCCAGCGTCTGCTGAGCGTTGGTTTGGAGCGCACGCGCCCGCTTGAGTCCCATGACTACGCTGGGCAGGCGACGGAAGCAACAGAAGCTCGGCAGATCCTTTGTCACACTCGAAAGTGCGCGCAGCTTCGCTTCTCCGCGAGCGACTAGGGTTTGTATCCCTGCTTTTTTCCCCCGCATTTATCGAGTTTCCGGTACGAAAAAATACGGCATGTAAATCTTGACACTTCATAGCTCGATATACTCTGACCGGTGGTTGGGGCAGCGAAGAGCAGATATAATTCATGAATGCTCATTTCAACTGTAAATAAAATTTCTTTCTCTCCCTCAAACATTATCAAAATCCACAGCCTTTTCTTTTCTCATTCCGATGGAAGCAAGCTTCAAGAACTCGCGCGTTCTAGAAACGTGCTATGAAATGAGCACACAGCAGCATTTAGGATTTACGAGATTGTAGAAAAATAAAATCCCGTGACGCGATTTTTTTTTTTTTTTGCACAGTCTTTTAATTTTCTTTCTTCCGTGCAAGCCGCGACCGAGCGTAATACTGGCGGACGCTAAAAAGAAGAAGAAAAATTGGGTTGTGGGGATATTTATACAGCGTGTAGTTGGTCAGCCATTTTAAAGTTGCGACGAGTTCACTCGCTGTAGATGAGCAATTTAGCCAGTGCGGTACAACCGCTAGCCTCGGGGTCTTTAACGTGCACCACGGAGTAGTGATACACGACCGCACGCCGGTACGATGCTCATCCAGATCGAAGCGGGCAGGGTGGGGAAAGAAGGAGAAGAATCCGGACTTTGTGTCAAAACCAGACCAGTGCAAGTACTGCCTAGAGAATCTCAGGGCAGACACTCAACACTTGGTCTGGGAGTGTTCAAAGCTCGACCAAGAACGCAATGACGCCCTGGGAGCACTCAACCGTGAAGACAAACCTTCAACACTCGACGAATGGGTAAACCCCGCAGGAGACTCCGAACGACGCAGCCTCATCCTCTGATCGCTGGTCGACTTTCTAGAAGACGGCCAACCTCGGCAGAGACTTGTAGGTGCCACAATCACAACCCTACGCGCTTCCATCATCCCAATAACCCTCTCCCTCTGGCCCTACCATAGTGTAAACCACCAGTTGAATTTCATTCGTAATAAACGTTGTCTGACCTGACCTGACCTATGTCAAGATTCATGGATGCAGCGTTTATATTCCTAAGACTGGAGTGGAGAAGAAAATATGAAGCGGGTGTGTGTCAGTTGACGGCACTTAAAAAACAAATGGCATTGATAGCACATTCATTGTCAACAGCGCGTGGCCGAACCGTTTTGACATGAGCCGGTAACCGCTATTTTTTTTCGGTTCTAGTTCCGGTTCGGGTTCATCGCGATAACAATATAACGGTTCGGGTTCGGGTTCAGTTCCGGAAAAAATACCGGTTCGGTTCGGTTCGGTTCGGTTCCGGTTCGACACCTCTGATATATATATATATATATATATATATATATATATATATATATATATATATATATATATATATTATTATTATTATTAAACTGATGCTGTCGGCAGCATAGAGGACAGGACAGGTGATGAGAGACAGAAGATAGAATGATTTATGGATGCCGAGCCGGCCCGTGGGGCCTGCGCGAGATGGTCGTGCGCGCCCGTCGCCGTCTTCACCTTCCTAAGAAAAAAAAATATAATATATATATATATATATATATATATATATATATATATATATATATATATATATATATATATATATATATATATTATATATATATTGACAGGATTACATTGGAAAACAAAAACTAATCGGAAGATACATCGCTCTCTAAGCGATACGTCTCTAGTCGCTGATGTCATCTTAAGAAGACAATGAAGTGAAAAGAAAAAAAAAAGTTTTTTTTTTTCATTAGGTTTAATATATTTTTGTACATTGTTCCACTAAAACAATTTGTTTGGAGAAATAGTTACTCCGTTAGAGGCAATCTAGCTGCAGAATGTGGAGGTCGCAGCCCGCTAGGCCACGCCCCGTGCTTACAAAGTGCTTACATCTATCTATGGCTGGAGGAGATGATTGACGTGTGAAAGGTTGGTCGTAAAAGTGTTTGTGCGTGACATAATAGTATTTTAATAGACAACACATTGCATATTCGAGAAACAAATCATCTAGATAGCGTCATTATTGTTTTCCGAAATATTCCGAGACTGCCTTTCCGCTTCGGTTTCAACTTTCATACGATAACAAACATGGCCGCCGGCGTCTGCGGAGTAATCAACGAGAGCAGCTCGTCGAGCTCGTCTATTTTAATGAGTGCGAGTCGTTCTGCGTTCACCGAGGTGTTTAGACGAAGATCTCATCAACCGATCTAGTTTGCAGCAAACAACTGTCGCAAGTACACGCCTTCGGAAGCGCTGCTGGCGCTGTGCGGGTGCCTGGGTTCGTAGAGTGCGGTACAGGGAGGTAGCGGGACTGGCCTAAACATGGCGTCCTACTTTAACTGCGTTAATCTGATCTGGCTCGATTTGTTCGTTTGAGCGTGTTGATGCGGCATAAGGATATTGAATCCCCTGAAAGCGGCTCCCTGCTTTGTAAATTGTGCGACCGTTGTGATTGCAACCATGGTTTCAATACCGTGAAGATAGTTACACAGGTAAGAATTTTTGAGCGATTTGGTTGGAGGCAATCGGGCGTTCGGCTCGCATCTAGTTTGTCCAGGTTTGTTCCCGTCGTTCTGCTTCGACAGGAAAGTAGCTCTGTGTTTTGCAGTGCACCTGGCTTGGCAATGCGAATATTTTCCGGTCGCCCTTCAGTCGTGCGTCATGAGGCTCACCCACCTTGCTCGTGGATGCCACGCGAAAAAAATAACAAGAACAGAAAAGCTGGAAGGACTGCGTATCCATTTTGTTGATTTTCTTTTAGTCCTCTCGGTCGCTTTTTACCGCACATCGACAGACGCTTGTATTGCACCGTGGCTCGTGAATGATGGAACGCTAGAAAGTCGCTTTCATGGTCGCGCCTTACAAGCGTCGCCGACGTTTTCAGACGGGGGCGAAATGGCAGGCGGACGGAGTCGAAAACAGACGCCAACACGCAGCTTTCTTGTTTGCGTCTCACGAGCATAGCAGACGACGGTAGACGGTGGTGAGATAGCAGACGACCCCGGTGGCCGCCGCGCGCTTTTTTTTTTTTTTTTTTTTATAGAAGACCGTAACCGAGCGTTCTTTCTCGGCTCTGCGGGCGGCATTATCCCCCTTTTAAAAGTGCATCGTCCCGATGCAACGTGAAAGGAAAACAGAAATAGCTAAAAAACTTTACGGTGAAACGAAATAAACATGCAGTATCGCAATCCTATCGTGCGTAGAACGGCTTGAGTCGAACGACGTGGACGACTTCGGGTCGTGGCTGGCGGCGTCCTGATGGTCGGGTTCCGTCGGGGAGCACCTCGTAGTTCAAGTCCCCAAGGCGGCGGATGACCTTGTAGGGTCCGAAGTAGCGTTTTAACAGTTTTTCGCTGAGTCCCCGGCGGCGAATGGGCGTCCACACCCACACCCTGTCTCCGGGCTGGAACTCCACGTCGCGGCGACGAAGGTTGTACCGGCCAGCGTCCACACGTTGCTGGTCCTTTATTCGAAGACGGGCTAGCTGGCGTACTTCTTCTGCTCGTTGGGTGACCAGCTGGGCGTCGTCGGTGCTGTCGTCCGTCGGGTCGTGGGGCAGCATGGCGTCGAGCATCGTCGTCACCTTTCTGCCGTGCACCAGCTGAAAAGGTGTAATGCCGGTAGTCTCTTGAATCGCCGTGTTATACGCAAACGTGACGTAGGGCAACACTTCATCCCACGTCTTGTGTTCCACGTCCACGTACATCGAAATCATGTCGGCGATGGTCTTGTTTAGTCGCTCCGTCAGCCCGTTGGTCTGCGGGTGGTATGCCGTGGTCCGGCGGTGGTCGGTGTGGCTCAGGCGGAGAATCTCTTGTGTCAGTTGCGCCATGAACGAGGATCCTCGGTCCGTAATTAGGACTTGGGGAGCGCCGTGTCGGAGGACGATAGACTCCACGAAGAACTTGGCTACTTCCACGGCGGTCCCCGACGGGAGTGCTTTGTCTCGGCGTACCTGGTTAGATAATCAGTTGCCACGATTATCCAACGGTTTCCCTGCGTCGACGGCGGAAATGGTCCGAGAAGATCCATTCCAATCTGCTGGAATGGTGCAGTCGGGGGCGATATCGGTTGCAGGAGACCTGCCGGCTTCGTCGGTGGTTTCTTGCGTCGTTGGCATTCGTGACACGAACGGACGTAGAGGTGGACAGTCTTCGGGAGCTTGGGCCAGTAGTATTTCTCTCGGATCCGTGCAAGAGTCCTACTATAGCCGAGGTGACCAGATGTTGGGTCGTCGTGGCAGGCTTGGAAGACCTCTTCTCGAAGACTAGCAGGAATCACCAGGAGCCACGTCGAGTTGCTGTCCCCGAAGTTTTCTTTGTAGAGGATACCTCTCCGGACAGCGAATCTTGGCAGATCACGTGAGAAGGCTCGGGGTATCGTACCCCTCGTCCCTCCAAGTGGTCGATCAGTGCACGTAACTCCGGATCGTCCCGCTGGAGCGCTGCCATACCTTGAATGCTCACCGCGCCGAGAAAGTGGTCGTCGTCGTCGCCGTCGTCTTTGGCACATCCGGTAGCTGACTCGACAGGGGCTCTGGACAGGCAGTCGGCGTCGCTGTGTTTTTGGCCTGACTTGTAGACCACGGTCACGTCGTACTCTTGCAGTCGTAGGCTCCACCGAGCGAGGCGTCCCGATGGATCCTTCAGGCTCGCTAACCAACACAACGCGTGGTGGTCGGTGACCACCCGAAATGGGCTCCCGTACAAGTACGGGCGGAATTTCGTGATGGCCCAGACGACGGCCAGACATTCCTTCTCGGTTGTCGAGTAGTTGCGTTCCGCGTTCGACAGCGTCCGGCTAGCGTATGCGATCACGCGCTCCGCACCGTCTTGTCGTTGGACCAGTACCGCTCCGAGACCTGTATTACTGGCGTCCGTGTGAACTTCTGTTTCGGCTGATTGGTCGAAGTGGCCGAGAATCGGTGGTGACTGGAGCCGTCGCTTCAGTTCGTCGAATGCCTGTTGTTGTTCTTCACCCCATTCGAAGTTCACGGCGTCTTTCGTAAGGTGCGTGAGCGGCGCAGAAAGCTTGGCAAAATCCTGAACGAATCGCCGGTAGTATGCGCAAAGTCCAAGGAATCTTCGGACGGCCTTTTTGTCGGTGGGCGGTGGAAAGGCCGCTACGGCGCGAGTTTTCTCAGGGTCAGGACTTACACCTTCATTGCTCACAACGTGGCCCAGGAACTTCAGTTCGCCGTAGGCAAACCGGCACTTCGTCGGCTTGAGGGTTAGTCCTGCGGTCCTGATTGCCTCAAAAACGGTCCGAAGGCGTCGCAAATGCTCGTCGAAGTTGGCCGAGAATACCACGACGTCGTCGAGGTAAACGAGACATGTCTGCCACTTGAGGCCCGCCAGGACGGTGTCCATGACACGTTGGAACGTTGCCGGCGCTGTGCAGAGTCCGAAGGGCATCACCTTGAACTCATACAGTCCGTCGGGCGTGACGAAGGCAGTCTTTTCTCGGTCCCGTTCGTCGACTTCGATCTGCCAGTAGCCACTCTTAAGGTCCATCGACGAAAAGTACCGTGAGTGGCGCAGCCGGTCCAGCGTGTCGTCGATGCGGGGAGCGGATACACGTCTTTCTTCGTCACCGCGTTGAGCCGCCGGTAGTCAACGCAGAATCGAAGCGTTCCGTCCTTCTTCTTCACCAGTACGACCGGAGAGGCCCACGGGCTGCTCGAAGGCTGAATAATGTCGTCGTTCAGCATCTCTTGCACCTGTTCGTGAATGGCCTCTCGTTCCTTTGGGGAGACCCGGTACGGCGGCCGATGCACAGGGAGCGCGTCCTCGTTACGGTAATGATAGGAGGCTTGAGAAAGCTCGAGGGTGCTTTCTCAAGAATGATATGAAACTTACGTTCGCTTTGACGCGAATATGATTACAATAAAATCTTTGAAGCCTTCACTGCTTTACAAGCGTTATCCTCTCATTACACAGACTCTGGAGGAAGCAAAAATACTACCTTATCATTTACTGCGTTCAAACATTCTCAGCCTAGAACGTAAGTTTACGGAGTTCCCTCCAACGCCGAGGACGAGAATGCGGAGAAGCTCCTGTTTACGCTCGCACTCTGATAATAACAAGTATACCTTCCCGGGGGAGGTGCACTGTCTGGATGCAATGCAGTCAATTCGTGCATTGAAAACAGCAAATCGCAATAACCACACATGCTGCACTCATTCTTTGTCATTTCGAACGTCCGCCACCAAAACCAACGGAGCAAGCGAGCTTTGACCGCTGTCGGTGCAGAAAGCAGACGACGAACAGATCACGTGACGTATTTACTAGATTCGATCCGACGTTACTCCCCCGATCGAGGAGGGTAGCGCGAGTAACTACTCCGGAGTAAACAACCCGCTTCTGGAACGCGAGTCCTGACGTCATCGAGTAAGCTCGAGTAAGTTTTGGAACGCCACGGTACGAAACATTTACTCCGGAGTCGGATCGAGTAAATTTTGGAACACAGCCCGGATGTCGCGAAAATGGAGACACGAGACATCTTAAGCGTGGTCAGCCGAGCAGCCAAGCCAATCTAGTTGTAATGGGCGGGGCCACTGATCTGTTGGCGGGGCTTAGACCGTGCCGTGACTTAAAACTAAATCGCGAATAACGGCGTAAATATTGACAAAAAAAAAAAAAACGTGTTTCAGTGGCAAAATTTACAACAAAAAAATAAAACCCCTTTAAAAAAGATTTTTTTTTCACTTCAGTGTTTTTTTAAGAAAAGCAAGACGTTTTCGTAGCCCTCTATCTGCAGCCAATGAGATTGTGCCGTTATCCGTTACGAATGCCGAGTGAACCAATCACCGCGCAAGAAGCGCGAAGATACTAAACCGCGCCCTGCGTATCCTAAGCAGACAGTGACTCTGGCCGTACTGAACGCAATAAACAACGAACATCTTCCCGAGGGGAACTATGGGGTGATGCGGAGCATCGTGTTGGTTCCTAGGAAAGAGTCAGTTGCGTGCTGACGTCGAGAGATGGCGCCACCGACTGCCCTAGCGTTGCCGCCCTACGCGAGCCTTCGTCGCGGCTCGCGGCAGAGGAAACTTGGAACGCTCGCCGCTCGCCGTTTATTTTTTTTTCACACTTGAAGGAGAGGAGACTAGAGGAGGTGAGTGCGCGCGTGCGCGCGCGGTGCGAGTACAGTCGAACGCACGCGCAGTGCACGCAGCTGGTAGAGGGAGAAAGCGGAGAGAGTAACGCGCAGCTGTTGGAGAGAGGGAAGGAGGAGAGTTGCGCGTGCGTAGTGTGGGTGCGGAGTACGACGCCGCGGGACATAGACCCGAGCAAGAGATGCTCCGCATGTAAAAGAACACCCCCAGATCGGCGACAAGAGACGCATTTGTTGTGTGGAGGTGCAGACAGGATTATAAGTGGAGAAGAAAACACAACTGAAAAATAAATTCCGCCGACATATCGAAGCACATGTTTAGCTGCAGTCAATCGCAAAAACACGAAACTACTTGTGTGTGTGTGTGTGTGTGTGTGTGTGTGTGTGTGTGTGTGTGTGTGTGTGTGTGTGTGTGTTTGTGTTTGGATGCGTTATTCTAACTTGTGTCCCCCCAGAAAAAACCTTCCCAGAAATAAGAATAAAAACAAATCGCGCAACAATTACGCCATGATACTCATTTTCAGTGAGGAGGGATTACCCAAACGCGCTTGTTTTATATTTTTCTGCACGCCAACCCAAAGTATAGCGTGTACCCCGAAAAGTAATTTGTCGTGCATTCTTTCCCCGCGAAAATAAAATACGCATCGCCGAATACCCAAGTTTCCACGCATTGGGGATCAACAACGTCGGTTCCCATTCCCGGGAGCTGACATCATTGATCCCCGATGTATTCTTAGGCTTCACCGGTCACAATTTCCCCCATTTAAACTTTTCCGAAGATCGCTCATGACTTTTGAATAAGATGACGGTTACGGTTCCGAACATTCCGCCAAACCTGCACGTCACGTGACAGCCGTTGAGCAGATGACGCCTCGTTACCGCCGTCCGCTGAATCTGGCGGGCGTTCAAAGTCTTCCCCCAGCGCTAAACAATTCCTAATCACCCCTAACCAAAAAAGAAAAAAAAGGTTTTACGTTGTAAAGGCATTAGTTAGGCCGAAAGAAGCCGGGCGTCAATTGAGCAACGAGAATTTCTAGAGCGGCGTGGGGGAGGGAACCACGTTCGTAATCTTTCATCGATCTTCGTTGCCGGTCCCCGTTCGCGTCTTTTGGCGGGGGCCAGCCACGGAGAGACCGTTAATTGGGTCAACTAACGTACTTGTCTTCGCCGGGTCCGCGGTAATCGAATATTCGTCGCGTTACATGCATTCCGTCAGTCAATTTAACGAACGCTATATTATATATACACCGCTCGAGCTCACGGATGTGGATACGTTTTTTTCTCGTTGTGGCGTGCATTTCTTCCAGCGACGGTGCGGGTCGGGGGGTGAATCTT
Organism: Ixodes ricinus; assembly: GCA_037355805.1. Classification (NCBI taxonomy): domain Eukaryota; kingdom Metazoa; phylum Arthropoda; class Arachnida; order Ixodida; family Ixodidae; genus Ixodes; species Ixodes ricinus. The sequence continues at coordinate 62,287 of JAZHYW010037342.1, forward strand.
AAGACCACCAATTTCATTTAACGGCAGATGGGGTGGACACAAGATTGGGAAGCCAGAACGCGGGTTGCCTCCGCAAGGTATACGGTCCCGCGATTCGCACTACGTTCTCATTAATTAATATCGTCAAGACGCGGTCACAAGTGCGCTGATACATCATCGTAAAGAAGACAGTCTGCTGACACTGTATCCGGCGTATTTTGTCCTTGTATGCCGGTCCTGTCACATTACTCATGCAAAAACTGCCTGCTGACAGTTCTAAAACCTGCACTTTTCTGTTTTTGTTTTTAAGCACGCCCGCTTCCAACGTGGTTGAGGTGCGTTCGCAGATAATTCTGTTATCATGTCCGCGCCCAACACTGTGTCTTTTGAAGTGTTGTAGGCGTTAAAGAAGAAAAAATAAACTAACAACGAAATGCCTTACACGCTACTTGTAAATAGAAAGAACGCGTTACGTACCTTACGTCAAAATAAACGGAACGCGTTACCGATAAATATAAAGCACGTTACTTTTTTATTTCTGAATTACAACACCTTACTGTGTTAACGTTACAACTATGCATATAAGCGCGTGTCACACAACAAGAAACAATGTGTGCATGCAGGAACTTAACATAGTTATACCCATGGTGAGAGCCCCCGTTAAACATGGGCCTCCAGCGGCCGTGAGGACCTGCCTGGATTTAGGGAGGAGTATAGGAGGTATACGGCCGGACTCGTCCCATACCATTCTGGCGGCCTGGTTACAGCTCCAGAGTCCAGCACGACCGCCCCGGGTTACGGACGATTTAGAAGCCTAGGACATTGAGACGAAAGAACAGGCTGACCGACGCAGTGAACACCTTTCTTTGTTTACCTGCGCACAAACTTTGGTACGTCGGGGTCTCCAAATAAACGTGCTCAAGCATCATATCCGGGTAGGCAGGCAACACGTAGAGTGTTACAAAAATAAAGTCACATATTTGAAAATGCACGCACTGCATTTCGTCGTGACGGCATGTCGTGAATCGAAATTGGCAAATAGAAACGCAATACCGACCCCAAATTGGTTGCCAAGATGCTTGGCGCGGCACTATACGCCGCTAGGTTTTGTTCCTCGATTTTATAAGAGGTATATTGCGCCCGCTCTGCGCCAAGCACCAAAAGGACGGTGACAAGTAAATCTTTAAGTTTTTAGTGGCCCTGGTCTAAACTACTCAGGAAGACACGTTAGTCATAGGCGTGCGCAGGATCTTTCATTAGGGGGGGGGGCGAGGTTTACCCAGAGCCCCCCCCCGTCGGTGTTTTATGCCGTCGAAAAAACCCATACCGCCGGCGCAATCCCGCCTTGAGTCGGGCCAACTTTGCGCCCCCCCCCTCTAGATGATTGAGGGGGCGGCCGCCCCCCCCTGCCTCCCCTGTGCGCACGCCTATGACGTTAGTAGTCTGCACTTGTAGTATGGTGCCAGGAAACCTTCTTTGTAGAAAGTGGTCCCACGATTTCCACCCGATAACGTCAGAGAAGTGTCACGCTGCCGCCGGTCGCGATCCTGGCGGTGTGCCAGCAGCGGGCGTGTATGCGGCAGACGCCTCTGCTGCTCAGGATCGCTTTCCAGATTGGCAGTCCACAGAAGCTTCGGCAGTCAGGAGTGGGGACGCTGCGATGAAAGCGACACTCGCGTTCACTCGTGCTTTTTGGCGGAACTTCTACGGTCAACCGCCAGGATCGCGACATCCGACAGCGTGACACTCCGACTTTTGTGACGTCATTTGTTGCCACTTCGGTAACCACCTTCGATACATGGGCGGAACGGGACACTAAACACGACCAGTCGAACACGCGTTCCAGGCACCTTAGTTGTTGGGGTGCAAGTGCAGAAACTTCAGGTGGGACGAGAAGTCTGTCTGTTGCCAGCAAACGCTCAATCAGGGCGATCACAGCTACGGCGGTTATTCACTCGGTATTCAAACAAATCCGCTTACTAAACAAATCATAATACGACAGTGTATCCCAAACTGTGCATCGGAACCACAAAAACGGTGCTGAAAAAAAAGAAATCCGGGAGGAAAAATTTTGCGAGACATGGCCTAAAAATGTTTTTGAATGCGAGGTAGAAAGAAACGCTCCCGTTAAAAAGGGGCGGACTCGAAATGCGTTCTCTTATTCAGTCTTGTACGCGTTACTGGAAAAAGTAACCAATTACAATTACTTTACTGAAAAACTTAACTGATTACACTAATCAGTTACTGCATCAGAAAAGCAATTGAAGAAAGTTGGGGCTCCAGTTCACGCGAGGAAGGTGGTTGGCCAGCGAAGCTGTGGTATCACCTGCAACGATTGGCCACTGCACTATACCAAATGCCGCCGCTGGTCGCAGCACGCCGCCACTGGTTGTATTGCCGTTTCTTTTTCTTTTCCCCTTCACGCTGCTCCTCGGGAGTCCTAACTATGCGTGGCCTACCCATAGCAGTACTGCAACAACAACGAAATCAGTTGCTAGGTGGGTTCTTCTATTACGTATGAAAGACTGGTGACGTCGCTGTCCCCGGCACAGGCTGTCGTCGCCGCGGCAGCTTGCGAAACAGTAACATTTACCGTGAAACGCATGCGGTAAGCGCAGGCGTTACCGCATGCGTTTACCGCAGTATAAGGAGCGCCTTATTCGGAAATCCAACGCCCTATAGGTGGCGGGGCGGTAGTTTCAAGATGGCGGAAGAGACGGGGAGAGATTCTCCAGGGTTTCCCGTGCCCCTGCTCGCTGACGCTGGTCAGTGCGCTAAAAATGATTTATTTGTCTGCAAACGCGAAGAGGTTAGGGCAGGATATCATATTACAGGTGACAGAGATGTTGATGCGCGTTAGCAAAATGAGCATGCTGATATTTAGATGTTGCAGAAACCTCGACATGCGAAGCTGTGTGGTAGGCAAGCGTGTTTTACGCACCGGCCACGTCACTGTTCGTGACAGAATATTTTTGAGGGTGATGAATATATCGCGTTTACGCTTTGCCTGGCCATTAGTGTTGTAAAAAGTGAGCCGCGCACGGTGACCGTCATGCTTCGGAAGAGCAGCGTTTAGACTCCACAGTATTGATGTCTTCGTGTCTCAGGCTCGCAACTCGCTGCTTACCGTCTCGGTTTTAGTGTATTGCAACACGTGATCAAACTGCTCTATGGTTAGTGATAGGAAGTTTGTTACCGCAGGCTACCGTGTGGCGTGGTAGCATTACAACCGGAGGCTCGCGCTGCGCCTTTGAAGCACAATTTTCAGCGTGTGCCAGGAGCATTGCCGTGCTCACGGTAGCCTGCGGTAACTCTCTATGCTAAAACTGCCTATTACCGTAATCGGCGTCTTTAGGGGTTTCATTTATTGCTCTACCAAAAATGCATAATTTAATATACTATACTTTTTTTTGTAGCGTGTTATTTGCAACGTTGCGGCCTTTTCTCGCCAAAACTGCCCGTTCTAAGCTCTTGTCACGAACGGCTGGCTAACACAGACTCGCTTAAAATGCTTCTGGCATTTCTTTATTTACTTCGTAAATACCTGAAAGCCAGTACGCGTATTTTATCTTTTAAAAGTGCTTGGAATAAACGGTCATGTTCCTACGGCCTTAAAACGCAAACCCATTCCCGACGTGTACTGCTCTGACATTGCTCATCACCGGAGAAAAGTGATCAGTGTTCAGGGTGTCTAGCAAATTATTATTTTGAAATTCCCTGACTTTTCCAGGTTTTCCCTGACAATTTCAGGTGAAATTCCCTGACCACTGTAGAGGCGGTTAAATATATAAGACCATTACAACACAAGGCATTGAGCATTGAGCACTGTGAGGATCATTTTGCACGGGCTTAATCCAACTTGCATATTCCGAAATATTCGGGTTCGTCCAGTCCGGATTAAACGAGCACTTTCTTGCCGCCGACATCGTCAGTGAAGAGGCCACTTCCGGAAACACAATGAAAACACGACGCTCAACCACACACGTCAATAACCGAATGGCAGCATGGCCGCCAGATGCACACTTTCGGATACTTTCGGCTTAAGGCTTGGATTGGATTGGGGTCTGCGGCTTTCCCATTTGTTACTAAATCTAGTAGCTCTAACTGGATCTAGCCTAGTGTCGCGCCCTCAATCCAATCCAATCCAAGGCTTGGACTGGATTTGTCGGCTGTTCCCTTTGCATCGGGTAGCACACTCTACATCGGGTGAGCAGAGCCCGCGCTCCGCTCTAAGCAGAATTTATTGCCTATTTTTCTGCCCCCAAGTCCTCAAGTCTTTGCTCAGGGCACTCGATGGCGTTTCCGGCTCATTTTCCCTGACTGGGCTCGCTTTTTGACAATATCCCTGACAATTCCCTGATTTTTCCCGGTAATTAAAATTTCCCTGACAATTCCCGGTTTTCCCGGTCGCTAGACAACCTGGTGTTAGCACTCCTGAACGCTCGCAACGTCTATCTGATCACGAAATCATATTCCTACGTTGCTATATCGCTGTTAAGATTACATTGTCTTTTATAATCGTAGAAAAGGCGTGTGGCGATATTTGTACTATTGGCAAAGTCGTGTATTAGAGTCGTGATCGTCCAAGACGGCGTACTGCATCTTTTCTTTTTTTCATCCACTGTACCCTGCAAGCCTATTATGAAACAAAATAATAATAATAGCTTTAGGCTATAGAAAATTGTGTCTATATTCTGTTACGGCACTGAGTGGCAGTGCGTCCCTTTTTAGAGGCGCCGCTGAAACAGCTGACGACGGCGTAGAAGCGGTCGCCGTGCTGACGACCCGCTGCGCTTGTTGCAGTGGTTGCAGGTGTGTGTACGCGCGGCGCCGAGCGGTCGTTCCGGTCGCTCCGGTTGCAACGGACGCAGTCAGTGTAACGCGCTCGTTGCACATGTCTGAACCAGCCTTCCCCCGTCCTTCCGAGGCGAAAGTCAACGTGGCGACATCGTTTGACATCACGTAACAGAGGTTACGCTGCGATGCCAACCGTTGGTTTGGTTACGACTTGCCCCAACCGCAAATCGAAGAACGCCCGAAAAGGTCTGCGTTTCGTCGTCCTCGGAACCCGAACACGACTCCGAAGCGCTGCTATCGTCCACATCGCATGTCGGAGTGGCGTCATAGGAAATCATCCCCAGGTAGGCTGTCCGCCGAAGAATTTCAACCTCTAACGGCGTCAGGTCCTCGACCGTAGAGAACTCCGCCATGATCGAAGCTCGAATGACAAAAAAGTTCGGCCGGTGCGGCTACCTCGGGATCACTGCGCGACAGAAACGTCGTCCGACGCCATTGGCCCGAGATCGTTTTGATATGCGAGCGGTGACCAATGAGAGTGGTTTCGTTTTCGGATAGATCCGAGGTTTGGCGGCCTTGAATTACATTTTTATTAAAGAAATAATCACCGTATGACTATACTTTTTTGGTTTTTAGAGATACTTAGGGCGTCTAGATTCAGTTGTCATCATCAAAACACGAACTCAAAAACCACTTGAGTGCGCCCTTTAAATGTTCATTACAAAAAAAAATGCATACCTATGTTCAAAGTGGTTACAATTTGTTTCGTTTTGTCATTCACACTCTGCTAAGCTTCAACAGCAGTTGTCGTTCGAAGTTCTCGTCAGTCATCTTCCCACGTTTCCTGGTGAAGATATCGCCACGACACTGAAGACCCATCTCGACGGATGCGCTAGAGGGAAGAGCGGTGTTGTAGCGCACAAACACTTTGAGTACCAGTTCATGGTTGCGCAGTGCTTCGACGGACGCGTCCGAGTCCTCTAAGAAGCGAAGCGCTTCACTGTTCCGAGGCGCTCTGACAACTCGACAGTCAAAACGTCGCTGAGCGCCCTGACATTCTAATCCTTCCGATATCTTGGTATCTTATTTTAGTTTCTAAGGGTAAAAAAAATGTCCAACGTTGGTGCAACATAGACGAGTGAAGTACTGGCAGGCAGAGCGATTTTTTACGTAAAAAAAAGCTCAACGTAATATTTTTAGCTCTCTCGGATAGATATAACTGATTACTTGTACTTGAATTACGAAGGAATAGTAATTAAATTACAGGAAACGTTCAGGCAATCAGCTACTTGTAACGTCACGTACAAGTCTGCACTCAATGTGAATTTTTTCTGATTTCTGCGATTTCCTGATTTATGTCACAACGTCGCTTGTGCGAAAAAAAGAAGTAAACAGAACTTTTGTGGTCGACAGCTGACAGCTCTGGCCGGTAACACATATGTCTGCGAAAAACAACTAAAAAACGCATGGAAATCGAAATTTGGACATACTTCCAGACCTCTTCTTCGAAAAACAACTACACGAGGGTATTTGCGGTAAGGGTGTCGCCAATATGCATGCTTTCTAAAACGAAACCATATTTGTGGTGTGCATTAGATTTGCCACTCTCTCGAAAAATGGAGTCGAGGGATTTTCGCGTGTTCCAATTTTCGTCCTATAGTCGCGAAGTTATGCCTTCGCGGCTTTGTTGTTCTAGTTTTACTTTCGTTTTAGGTGGCCCCTCCGCTGGTCCCCCAGTGTGGTCGGCGCCCGGATGCCACGCCGTGCACACCTCATCCTGCCTTCTGGAAGACAACCTGCACGTCCGATCCCCTTCGGCTGTGGACTCTTCCGCACACGCTAGCTCGCAAAAGCTCACTAGGTTCCTTAAATATACTCTATCTCGCATATCTCCTTAAATATACAGTTGTTTCAGTGAACACCTAAAATCTCCATCAAACGGAGAAGAGAGCCTATTTTCTTCGTGACACTATTTTCGCATTGGTTTTCGCACACGTTTTCCAGCCTTTTTCTTAAACCCGATTTACATGGTGCCATTTCACATTTGCGAGGTTGGGCACCGCAATTTCACGCACCCATTTTTTTTTTCTTTTTGCCGCATGAGCTACGTTGCAATTGCAAAATCACAACTGAAATCGCACTATGTGAATCAGGCATTAGCTGGAATCAGGACCTCACACAGAAAAAAAAAAGGGGAATATTTTTTTACATTCCTTGTCACATATAAGGCACCCCAAAACTTCACTTCGACGTACAGCGCACTGACGTTGAACCGACGGTACCAACTTTCACAAGCGGCTTGAGAGCCGAGTTGTACAACTTGTTAAAATAGCTAATGTACGTGTGACTGACTGCAAGAACAGTAATCATGGTTTTTTTGGCCCTACTGCAAAACCTCGGTGTTTTTTTTTTTCTGTAGTGTTTGATACGTACTTTAGTGTCTTTAATATGTTATATCCCACTGGAATCAAACCTCTCGTAAAGTTAGGGCCGTCAGTCTCGACCTCAGTTGCGCTGTACGTCGAACTGAAGTTTTATGGGTGTCGTTTACGTGACAAAAGGGTGTATTGGCTACACCCTTTTTTTAAAGTGCTAACTGGAACACATGTGCAAAAAAAAAATCTAGCGAAAAACGCACAAAAATTGGAACCACAGAACCAGGATATATGTATGTGTATATATATCGATGGAACTATCTTTCTCTCGCCGTACATACACATGTACGGCACAGATATATGTATATATATATATTACGGTTCATGCACATATGTACGCCAGAAAAACGCACTTGAGGCATGATAATAATGCAATTAAATGCAAAGGTGCAAGCGAGCTGGACAAGAATGACGAAAATAAGCCCTGGAGAAGGGGAACAAGAGGGACAAAAGACAAACACAAATCTCCAGACACAGCTAGGTGACCTGGTGCGCGACCGAAAATCCACCTGGTCCGGGTATCGAACCCGGGACCTCTCCATTTCCAGTGGAGTGCTCTACCGGCTGAGCTAACCAGGGATTAGATGTCAGTAGAGCAAACGGGTTTTATCAGCTGCCACCAGTCAAACACCAACAAGGGTGAAGCTTTGCAATTTAAGGTTATGATAATAATGCAATTAAATGCAAAGGTGCGAGCAAGCTGGACACGAATGACGAAAATAATCCCTGGAAAAGGGGAACAAGATGGACAAAGGATAAACACAAATCTCCAAACACAGCTTAGGGTGACTGGTGCGCGACCGAAAAATTATGTTCCCTTCTACAGAAATTATTTCGTCGTCGCACTTGAGACGGTTTTGGAGTTTTAAAACATACTATTCGTAAAGTTCGTCGAGGTTTCGGACTGAGACAGACCTTTTTCAAAGCGGCCCCAAAAATTCTTGAAAAGTATCGAAAAAGGCCTGTCTCAGGCCGGAAACCTCCGACGAACTTTACGAATAATATGTTTTAAAAACTCCAACAACCGTCTCAGGTGCGTTGTTTCGCCGTATATACTTTTCGTCATCCTTACGCTACGTTTCTCTCTCTCTCTCTCTCTCTCTCTCTATATATATATATATATATATATATATATATATATATATATATATATATATATAAATTTGTTTTTATCAGCAGGCGGGTAGCCCAGATATCAGCACCTAAGGCTCGCCACAATAAAGCTTATTCCTCCTCCTCCTCCTTAAATTTATGACAAGTAACTATTCTCTAAAAGCAACGTTTTGAACAGCCGACGCACGTCAATTGTCATTCATACTTTTGAGACCACTTTTCACTATTTTGAATTTAGGGACCATGCTTTCCCGGGGCAATTTTCCCAGGGTTCATTCCTTTTCTGGGAAAATATTTTCCGGAACCATTATTTATGCTGTTAGCCCTCTCCCCCCCCTCCCCCCCCCCCCCGCAAAAAGTAAAATAAATAAAATAAAAAAGCGGCACGGGACTTCAACAAAAAGTTGCGTACTTATCGCCCGTGTAACTAGTTGTGTGTAGTGCAGGCGAAGAGAGAAAGGCCGAACCCTATACACCGTGTCACTAGTCGTGTGCAGTGGAACCATAAAGCCAAGGCCAGACGAAGAACTCCCTTCAATAATCCCATTGCACGGTCGCGGTTTGGAGCGTTTGGCGACGTTTTGCAGCGCTCCATAGCCAAACGGGCGTCGGCCGCTCTCAAAGACAACTGTGTGTATCAGTTTTTTTTTCTTTCTTTTTGTTGCCGCGGATGTTTTTTTGCAGGAGCAGCCATGTTTGGCATTGAATAAAGACGTTTTTCAACTCAACTCAAGAGAGAAAGGGCGAGCTCTAGGAAGGCGGGACGGGAGAGGGGGACAGTGAGGGACGAGGGCAGAAAGGGAGAGCACTAGGAGCGTTAGAGAGGAGAGAAGGTGGTTTCTCCTCCTCCCCAGCCTTTCTATAGTGCTTGCCCTTTCTACGCACGCCTGGCGTTACCTTCGCCTGTACTGCACGCAACTAGGGAAACGGAGTATAGCTTCTCGGCGGTGGCATCCATGAAAACAAAGTGCACATCGCCGCGCAATTAATATCAAAGCCGGAACTGGAAGGCGCGGTGTCCAAACTCTGCCCTCATTTTGAGAAACTGCTTTAACAAGCTCGCATTAGTCTTTAAAAACAATCATTCCTGTAATTTGTGTTTTTTTTTTTGCGATGGTTTTTAGTTGAGTTTGATTCACTTCTGACTATATTACCATGTAAAGAAAAAATTCTAGGGTCAATATTGTCTATTACGGTTCATGCACTGTTATTGAAAAGCTCGTGGCATTACGAAAAGCAGGGGAAAAAAAGAAGGAGGGGGGGTTGCGACAGGATATTTTATACCCCTGGTGACTTGCATGGCAGCAGAGGCATTGGAATACGGCATTTAGTGAAAGTCAGCCAACCAGGTTGAGAAGCAACACAAGCCGCCGACCCTTGGCTGCCACCATGCGGGCGCGTGGGCGGGCTACCCGCACTTCGCAAACCGTCGCCCGCTCGCTTACACAAGGGGCCGCTTCAAGGAGGCTCGGCTTTCACCCACCCTTCTAGTGTTCCCGAAGGGGAACCCGATACCATGGTAAGATCGAGCGCAGCGCAAACGCGGCAGTCGGAAGAAAAGGCAAGCCGTTCTGTGCGGCAACACCAGACGCATATTCGCCACTTTAGAGCGCCCGTGATCTAAGAGAGAGAGCAACTCCAACCGTAGAGTATATGCGTATTGCGTGTACGTGCAGACGGCGGGATGCATCTTTTCAACGCGCCACAGTATAGCGAAACCGAGATTTCGCGAAATCGGCCTGTTCACACGTGGAGCTTGACGCGCGAAACCTGCGACGTATTGACTCTAGAGAATTTCGCCAAACCTTGTCATCGACACCGGGAACATCAAGCGTTTCGCATCAAAATGATATGATGTACGCACAGTGTGACGAGACACACTCTTAGAAAAAAAGGGTATATATAGTCCTCCCCAGGCACGTAGCCAGGATTTTGTTTCGGGGGGGGAGCCGGGCCCCATCCGCCCCCCCCCCTCCCTCCTGGATACATGCCTGGAAATGATATAAACAACTATAGGGCTGTATCACTTTTTCCGGTGGTGCTCGAAGGGCTTAGAAAAGGCTGTTTATTGTCGTCTTATCAAATTTATAGGTAATCATGACCTAAGAAACCCTAGTTCGGGTCGCGTAAAAAAAACAAAAAAAACGTTCTACGGAACTTCCTTTGCTAGACCAAAAAGAATTTTTATTGGGAAACATTGAAGCAAAAAATGTAGTCCTGGGTATATTTATTGATGTTACGAGTGAACTTCAAAAACACCAAGCAGAAGAAGAAAACAAAAACGCACGCACCGCTTTATTGGGGGTATACAAAACGCTGAACTTACGTCCCAACACCGCGCACACGGTTCTCCGTCGGCCCCCATGCCCTCTCTCTCCCTTCGTTCCCCTCTACCCGAATCCAGCCTGCGGCCGCCTCCCGGTGAAGACTCACCTGTGCGCGCGTAAACCCCCGGAACGCAGAAACCCGTAACAACGAACGGAATACATTCGCTCGCCTCCACTCTCCTTTTTTTTTCATTCGTTCGTGTTTACTATCGCAGAGGGTATAGCATGCAGCCGCAGCAGGTAGGACGCTCGCACGCGGGCCAGTGGACACGTACACTGCTGATCGGGGAGGGGGGGGGGGGGCAGGTAGAAGGACCTTAGCGAACCCACATGCGACCCTCTTGGACCAGGACGGCAACGCTGAAACACGCGAGACATAAAAGCGCATACAAGACAGAATTTGCAAGCAAACAAAGAGAAAAAACCGTCATACGGAACCAGCCCGCATGTGTTTGCTTAAGCGCTGGCGTAGCCATTCGCAACTTTCAGCGATGGTGGTACCGCGGTGTGAGAATGGATGCTCCTAGCTCCTGGATGATAGGCTTCAGAATAAAGGTGCTTGCCTACACCTTCGTGCTGTGACAAAATAATGTAAGGCTCTGGTCACTGCTCGTTTATAGCACAACTAGGATTACTTACGCGTCGCGGACCCCGCCTCGTACTGCTGTTCTACGACGATCATCCAGATGACAGCCATTTTGATAGGCACCAGTGCGCCCCCATAGGTCGTGAAAGTTGCGGAATACTCGGTTTCAACTTAGGGTGGACCGCAGCTGAGCCCTACCAGCCGGCCCAGCCAATCCAATCCAGTCCAATCCAGTGTCGCATACACGTGTCTCACGTGACCACACGCTCCCGCGCGTCCCTCCCTAACACGTGCTCAAGCGCATGGAGTGCCCACGTCGATGGCTGTAGCGCACATGGGTCCACGAAGGCACATCAAGAGGCGAGAATGTCGAGAAGAGCGTCGAGAGCGTACTTTCTCGGCGTGAAAGTCGTTGGGCAGCGCCATCGTACTTTTCCATGGCGGGCGAAAGTTACCTGCCATCTGTAATTGCTCAGAGTGACGCAATGTCTCTCTTCACTGTAGCTACTTGCTTGTGATAGAGGAACAACTCAGTAAAAGTTACTGTAGTTTGCAAAATAATCATTTTCCTTTTTTTCGGACAGCTAAAGCCGGCGTTATTCTGTTTATACATCATACAAAAAGACAGTCTGCATACAGATTCGAACGCGAGGCACCGCGAAATCCGTGCTTCGAATGCCCCAGGGCAATGGAGTTGGAGGAGAAAACTTGGCACGCGGCATTGGAACCACAGATATTCTGATGACTCGTGCTTGCAGACAGTCTTTTGTATGATGTATGAGCAGTGCGACCCCGGCTTAAAAGTGTTATGAAAATAAATACATTATCTTGCAACATTACGGGAAAAACAAAACAATGACGTAAGTATGATTGGAATTACCGGAAACTCGAACGAATGTCATGGACGCGTCTAAATTAATTTTAAAAAAGAAGAAAAAAAAAAGTTAATTTTAAATGTTTTTGCTCTCACTAAAGTCGCATTGCATCATCCAGGAAATAACTTTCGTTTTTGTTTAAACCAAAGTACTTACAGACGAGAATGGACGTACAGCCGCTGAGGGAATTGACTGCATTAATGCAGCATAAGCGCGGTCCAAGTTTTCTGTAAGGCCCCACTTCGTGAAAGTAAACAAACGCCATCAAGTATCAAAAATAGTGAGGTAAACATTCGTTAAATGTACATTTGGCATTGGCACCATGGAATTATCTGTCTCACAAAATGTAACGAGTATTCATTGGACACGATATTTGCGGGTGCTGTCTAGAGCGCATGCTCAGAACCAGCTCTGCGACAATAGGTTGCTTGTAGACCGGCAACCTTGCATGGTGTACCTTGCAAAACAACTGTGGAAGCTCGCCATCAACACGCACTCGGCATTTGCGCACACAGCTATGGCCGCCAGTGAACGCTCCCTATTGAAGAATTCGTAGTCCAATACCGCAAATAAGATGTTAAGCAGCACCGCCAGTATGGTCATTGGAGTCTTTGCGATAGCTTTGGTTGTCGCACTCAGGAAAGTCCTGCGACACAAGGACCGAATTCGTCTCATCCTTGTACTTCTCCGCAGTTTTGAGCGCAGCAATGACGTTCGCTTCGGTGCGATCGCGTACATATAGGTGTATTTACTGGCGGCCATATCTGTGTGCGCTAATGCTGAGCACGTGCTGATGGCGAGCTTCCACAGTTATTTTGCAACGTGCACCCGCACCATCAAGATTGCCGGTCTTGGCAGCCTATTAATGCGAGCTCGTTTTGAGCATGCGCTCTAAACAGTGACCTTAAATATGGCGGCCAGTGAATACCCCCTATAGACACTCGCGGGTAAGGGAACGCCAAGGAGGCCATTTGCAATTCGGTCCCTCCTCAAACAGCTGCTTTCAAATCGTCAAGGACTTCGAGACACTGCAATTCCGTTACGGTTAGGGTTCTTGAGAAGCGTAACCTGATGAAAGAAAAGGTAAAGGGTTCTTCAGAAAAAAAGAGAGCTGGATTTTTTTGTGGCTCCAACCGGACCTTAGGTCAAACTATACTTCGTTTCAGCTTGGGTCCAGACGCAGCTGATGCGACAAGCGCGAGCTCCTGGCTTCCAGCGTCCCTGCCAAGCACGCGCGCTCGTGCAATGCAAGCACTATTCAGGGCCACACGCTCGCGCTCGTAGCATCAGCTGCGTCTGGACCCAAGCTGAAACGAAGTATAGGATCTTTCCGGCCGCCAAGCGCGTGTCTCTCGTGTGGGCAGCGGTTGCATTTGCAAGCTTGCCAGGTATATTTTACCGCACACTGACACCAGTCGTGGTGTCCTTTTCTGACCTTTGTTAAAAAAAAGTAGTAAGAGTGCGCGTGCATAGCTTTCATAGGCGTTGCAGATGCGCGAGAGCGGAGATTTCGCAAACTCTGGATGTGTCGTCACGCTCCGGGATGGACGGGCTTCAGTGGTACTTTGAAAAATGATTTTCTCCAGCCTCCGTGCACCAAATCGAAAAATAGCCTCGATGTTCGTGATCCTGGAGGCCAAATCAACACGATTTAAGTGTTTTCCTCAAATACAAAACCGCTTGAGTTTCTTTTTTTAAGCAGCAATTAAACACAAAAGTGACTACGTTACGTTCCATTGAGTTTTAAAATACCGATGCTATGATTCAACGCCGCTAATTCGACTTCTAAAACTTCAATGACGCTAACGGCCCAATAAATAAATAAATAGTAAATAAATATACGGAAATTTTTATGGGAAATTTTTCCTCCTGTCCGTGCAAGTTCCCGGCTAAATTTAGCGGGAAAATTGACGTCGCGTGACGTCATGGTGCGACGCGACATCACCGTTTGGCACCGCTACGTCAAGTCACGTCACGTCAGGTTACGTGAGGTGAAGTTCTCACTAAATTAAGCGGAAAACTAACGCATCCTGACCTCAAGCCGTGGTATCACGGGAAATTTACGCTACGACGCCAGGTCACCTGACGTCTATTTTCCCGATAAATTTAGCGGAGATACAATGAAACATTACGTGTGGGTTTGCGTGTGTCTGTGTTTACTATTTTTTTTACTTTTTTTTCTTCTTAATTTTTTGAAACCGATTACCTAGTCCTTTCGATACAAACTTAAACGATCGCTCCTTATATGCTGCATACCGTGCATTGAAGTACTTTAAAAAAAGGCGGTGCCTTTTTTTATTTTTAGCTTTGTTTTTGTGCGTTTGCTTCAACTTTTTGCGCACGCGGTCAGACTTTAGCCACCGAAACTGTAAGGAAACCCAGCGGCTCGTGAAACAACGGAGACCCTGCACTGCAAACGTATGCAGCGTGCCTTTTTTTATGCTACGAGAAGCACCACAGAGCGCTGCGGACTCGTCGAAAGGCCCTATTATACCGCATAGAGCGCTGCGGGCGCCACCAGCCACGCCTTCCAATCCAACGCCCCGCGAGAAGCACCACGTGACATTCGTGAGGGGCGCAACGATGCCGCGCGAGTCGAGCGACGCGTCCACAGCAACCCGGTTGTTTGTCGGGGACGACGCGCACAGCGCTCAATCGTAAGGCGAAACGGAGTACATCAAAACACCGCGACGTATACCGGCAGCGGACACTACACACGAGTCATCCCGGCCGATTCAATGCCTCGTTTCGGGTGTCGGTCGCGCGTGACAGCGCCGCGGATTGGTCGGAATAACGGCCGATGAGCGTCTGGCGTGGTTCGTCGTCGGGCGAAACGGACGGCGTAGACACACCGTCCTGTTTAGATCGCGCGCGGGCCGTGGATATGGCAAGCATGTGCAGCGAGGGAGGGATGCGCGTCGTCGGCGGGGCCCATTCTCCCGCCGTCGCGTGCGGCACAGCTGGCCCAGAGCGTTTCCGCGCCGGCGCCGCACGTCCCGGGTCGTGAGCCGTAAAGTTCGCTTCGGCGAAACGGAGCCCGCGGCCCGAACCCTGCGCCCCGCGCGCTCCGCTGCTTTCCCCCCTTGTATTCTACGCTAAGAATGCGCGAGCGCGCTCGGCGGAAAAACCGGGCCTTCCTATGCTTGATATTGTTTGTTGTTTTTAAACCGAGAGTTTGTATATAATTTTAGGTAGCTGCTTTTTTGGGTGCATGCTTCGAGTATCGTTTGCGTTTCGAGCGTTTCGAATAGCCTACTCGTTTAAGTAGCACGTTCTCAAATTACAGCATGAACACCATTTTTTTTTTGTCGTTCTCTGATAGTGGATGATGTCAGCCTGGCAACACTAAGGGAAGCAGAAATACTGGGGGAGCACTGCTCCGCAACGCCGTGTTAGACACGAACTCACACTCACGCAAACAAACACGAACTCCAAAAAAAATGTACATACGCGCGAAAAAAAAAAAAAAACGCCTCAAAGGCGTGAGAATTTTCTTTCAGCCACAAACTCTCGCTCATTCAAGTGCACGCTCAGTCAGTCGCGAGCACTCACGCCTACTCTCAGTCACACACTCGAAAACAATATCGCACGAGACATATATATACACGCATATAGGGATACTTCAACGAAATTTGAAATATACTCTTCGTGTTTACAAATAGGCTGAATATGATCCACAATATCCGTAAATGACAATCGTACGTTTGTATTTTGTGCCTCATGGCTGTATTTCTTTTTTCTTTTTGGTTATAAACGGCCCATTCTGGCAAAACGCTCGGAGAGCAGCCAGCGGAGAGCACGTCACATCCGCCGCAATCGTGACGTAGTTTGTCTCGGGACCTTACGTCGGGACGCAGCGCACGTTGCGAGCTTTCCCAGCCAATCCCACTTTGTGGACGTAGCCCGTGATACGCTTTCCGCGCGTCGCTGTGTCCCCTCTCCAAGGTCATGTGACATTCACACGGTCTTGGATTGGCCCCGATGGCTCGGTAGGATCCGCTGAAAGCAGCCGAAGCACACCAGCGATCGGGCCACCACAAGTAACCCCAAAGCTGTCTTTGTACGAAGTTTGAGTGACGGGTTACTCTTCTAGAACCTTGTAGAGGCACAATAGAGACTTCTGGGACACACAAAGAGAGTCTCGGGGAGAGGTGACCGTGTAGGCGAGACAGTTACCGTCACTACCTGTCAAGGTTCCTAGACGGGCATTACAAACGAGGCGTTAGCGACATCCACCAGGTGCTCTTTGCTAATCGTTGAATTCGTTTTAAAATTCCTTTTCGTGTCTTTTTCAACAAGAGATTGGTGCTCCATTGAACACGAATAGACCAAGTATAAAGCGCACGCACAAATGGACGGACGCACACTACCACAAGCGCACACACAACTACACACGCACACTTGACACACATACACACACGTACACACAGATATATACACACGAACGCACACATACATACTCACACACACTAGCGCCGACGGAGTAACGGAGTATATCAATGTTGATTTATGTATGATACGAGCTTCTTTGTGAGTGAATACAGCAAGCATATGCCAAATTATGCGGTGTCTGATCATTTTTACGTTTCGAGTAGGACTAAGCACGGCGTGCGGACTATCTAAGCAAAAACTTGTATTTTTGATCAAAAATTTGCCCCCGCGGACTATGCGCCGGCTGCGGACTATAGTCCGAAAAATACGCCACACATATTTGCAGCGGCGCTCATCGACCAGGCGAAAATATGCAGTCCCTGGGCTCTGGACGCACGCGGGGCGTCTGATAGTCGGAAGAAGTGAGCTACAGCGGCATACTCAGAACCCACAGCCCAGCAAACGAGGACGGCAACTCGCCGAAGGAGGTCATTGGAATGATCTATACGAGGACAAAAATGCTCATACTCGGATAGTATATCATTATTAGGATTATCGTAGGAGAACTCCCCTATATAGGCGGGGAAGATACACGAAACCAGTTAATTTACGTCTCGGGGAGGCCCCGCGGATCGAATCCTGACCAGACGGATTTTTTCGCCGATTACGAGTTCACCTAGGAGGCGCGAGTAGCGCTCAATTACAGGTGGAAGTCAATTTATTAGTTGCTGTAAGCATGCACACACGCAGGCAAAGCGCATGAAAAGAGCGACGAAAACAAAGACGGCTTCTATAGTTTTTCTTCGTCGTTGCTTGCTCTTTCGTTTGTGTGCATTGTCAACGAACGTTCATCAGATGCAGTGTGGGAGTCCTTCGTTCGTGCGGGGAACGTAAACCGTCCCATCCGGACCCGGTCCTCTCTTCCGTCATTCGATGAAGCATCTCGGGCGGGAAAACACCGTCTGCTGAGCATTAATCAATACGCGCCGACCCTCTCCGCGGTGTATACGCGGACTTACGCGAGTCGTCGTACACGGCAACTCCCCGAAGCACAGGCGTTGCACTCACAGCCGCTCCTTTCTCGTTCATTGTTTCGTAAACAATGAACAAAAAAAACTTCTTACTTTTTTTTTTCTTACGGCGGAAGTCGTTTTTGATTAGGCTCGCAGCGGATCCGATGTGTGTGCGGTGTGGCCAGCCAAATTTAACGAGGAATTACACTGTCACCTGACGCTATCTTACGTCCCGCGAACCGTTTCCCCGTTAAATTTAGCGGGAAAAAAAAAAACTTCCGCCAAATTTGGCGGGAAATCACAGTGTCGCGACACGTCACGAGAGCGCGCGTTTTCTCGTGAAATCCAGCGGGAAAACAATTTCACCGATAAATTTAGCGGGAAACTTGCGATGTCACGCGACGTCACGTGACAACGAGACGTCAAACGCTAAACGTTTCTCCTCTAAATAGAGCGGGAGAAAAAAATAATCCGCTAAGTTTATCAGAAAATTTGTGACGTCTCAGTGACACTGTGACGTCACGTCACACGTGACGTCACGCGATGTCACGTGATGCCAAGTGACGACGATCTAATTATATTTGGCTCGAGTCTGTTTCCCTTTGCGCTTTGCCAAAACTGCTAATGGCGGTGGAGAACGGCTACATGTGTGCGCTAAACTAGCAACTCAAGAAACGCGGGAGGGGCCAATGCAGCCAATGGGATTGCCGAAGCAACCGGTAAGAATTAATGCCGAAGGACCAATCACACGAAGCGACAAGCGCGAACGTAAGCTGTATTTCTCTTAAACAGGCACTGACAGGTCAAAATCATTTTTTCTTTTTTTAATTATTATCCGAAACTATTGAAAACGATGCCTGGACATTACCCTCAAAATTCGAAACGTGGAAACTCAGTATTTCTAAAGTAGAAAAAAAAAACGATTTCCAAAAGCCGAATTTGAAGCTTTCGCGCGATCCGCGCCGGTGCAGTGACGTCAGAGATTGAGTCGTCCTGCAACTCGAGTTTCTCCACGCCTCCGTGTCGTGTTCGCCCGCGTCCCGCGATCAACCGCTCCGTGCGTGCCGCCTATGGCTCTGAGCAGACGACGCTTCGTTTTCGGGTTTTATGTTTCTTTAGGGCCCTTTCAGCGATCTCAAATTCTCTGAAACGGTGCGGGGTCGAAGAAGACGCGCGGTGGATTTTTGTGAGCGACGTGAGAGGCCCACGTCGCGCCGGTTCTGGTGAAAGGCTGCCCCGGCGGAGTCGCAACCGAAACTACGATACACAGACACCAAACCCAGTTGCTTTGACCGTTTGACGATTTCCTTTTCGAAGTCTGAGAAGTCGTCGGGCACCTGAAAAGATATCTTCGTCCGATTCCCCGACTCACCGATCATCCTCAGTGTTACATTCGTCGAGCGCCGCCATGTTTTCCGAGGGAGGATAAAAATTTGAGAGGCGACGTCACACCGGACTCCGATTTTCGGCATTTCGAAAAGTGCCATAGTGCGTTCGCAATTCCGTTAAAAAAAATGTTTTACGAATGCCGTCATTAAATACTATAGGGCGTGTTCACTGGCGGCCATATTTGTGTGCGCTGGCTGGTAAGTCTTCGATGCATCGTCTTTGACGTCAGCACCATCAAGATTGCCGGTCTGGAGCAGCCTATTAGCTGTGAGCTGCTCACGATGCATGCGCTCGTAAACAGTGACAGTCAAATATGGGCATCCAGTGAATAACACCCTATAGAAATGCTCGCGTTAACAAAGGTTCTGAATTTCATCATTTTTGACGTCACAAATAAAAAGGGCGAGGAGGTGAGAACGGGAGAGAAGGGCACCAAAATTTAAAACCGCGTAAAAAATATTTTTGCGTTTATTTTTTTATAACTAGAATTTGTATCGTATTTGGCAACAAAAATAAATACGACCTTTGTGGTGTCCTTGCCCCTTTTAGGCGAAGTCGCCCTGCTCGTATACATATCATAAAAAAAATAAAGACGATGTGTTTTTTTACACGCGTCAAGAGAGATTTTTCTGCGGATCTATGCCTCGGGCACGTTCGAAGGCATGTTTGCGTCATACGTGTATGCGAGCTTCGAGCGCTGTCTGCGGGTAGCTTTCGTCGGACCAGCGTGGCAGAGGACCGTCGTGTACGAGGAAGAAACACACGCCGCGGCGGACGATGTCCGCGCGGACTGACTTCTGTACGATGTATATTGAGCAGCGTAACGCGCGGCTTTCAGGCTATTTCAGTGGGCCGTCACCTCGGTTTATTTGCAAGACACAACACAAGAAACCGGCAATTTTCTTTTTCCTTCAACTTTTGCGGTACATTTTGTTCCGATTTTCGTCGTCGCGTCATTCGCACGATTTGGAGTGATGAAATGGAATCTGAATACTCTAAAAATCTATCCGAAACAGTGCTCAGTGGCTACACGCTGCCGTATGACGACCACATTTTTGATAAAGTTTTGTAGGGCAATTTATACGTAATACGGCAAGCCGTTAGTGTCGGTGTCCGAGTATTCTGAATCCAAATTATATACAAATTTTCTTCGAAGAAAGACGTCGATTTTATTTAATGACTCTAATCGTATATAGGCTGTGCGTTTTACGCCACAATGTTCGTTCTGCTATTGTTCCTGCGAGGATACACTTATACGAAGATTTAGTAATACCCCATACTGGCGACTGCGTGTTCCATTTCGAAATCTTGGGCACGCCACGTTATCGAGCGTTCTTGAATCAATTCAGAACGGCGCCGTCCGCTTCGTTCTTTTCGGAAACACTCGCGCTACGCTAGTGTTCCATGAATCGAAATAAAGCGGCCTCGCGTAACGTCTAACGCGACTTCGTTTATGTCAATCTTATATAAAAAATCATTTTTTTTTCGATATACAGATTACAAGTTCGAGGTGGGTACACCGCGACGTGTCGTACCAACATTTATTTGGAGGCGTTCATGCTAAAAAAAGACTCACTGACAGAGCTAGAACGGCAGCGCGTGATGTTTGAACCCCGACCTCCAGCAGGCGCTCCATGTGCCTTCCGTCGTGCTTTGGCTGAGCGTGACCGCGCGATCCAGGTGCACGAGACATCAAAGCGCTTTCGAAGGTATAGTAAGCTCGCGCTGGAGGCGGGACAACTGGAGATCCTCCCTGACGTCCTTACCTAGGCAGTTGCTATACACGACTGACTAGAATTATACCCCACTGCCTTCGTCCGTCGCTGCCATCCCTGAAATTAAAAACTTCCCACGAGGCTACCACCGACTACATCTGCACTTTGTATAACCATAGCCTCCTGTGCACTGACGATGCCCGGCAGATCGCCACGAGAAGCGGCCTCCGAAATGGAAAAGGTGGAGCGGCAGACAACGGATAAGAGGAGAGCCACGTGACTGGCGCTCCGCTGCGGCGAGACGCCGAAACACACTTCTCCCGAGAGACCAAGAGTGTTTCGGGTCCTCGCCGTTGCACAAGCTGTGCGCTGACCTCCAGGTTCCCCGAGAAATGGCTCTTTGACGCTCTGTGCTACCAGATCCTCGCGCTCCAAATCTGCGACCGGGCACCTCTATGGCTCCGTCGTCGAGCTGCCAGGCTTTGTGAGTATAGAGGAGGCCATGGTATGAAAACCTATAGCTCTCCGTGAAGCCGGGGTCACACTGCTTATACACATCGTCGTACAAGAGACAGTCTGGCAGGACATCAGACGCCGCGATATCCATTCTTCGAATGCCGCATGCCAAGTTTCTCCCCGAACTCGTTGCCATGCGGCATTCTAAGCACGGATCTCGTGACTTGCTTTCGAATCTGTTTGCAGACTGTCTTCTGTGTGATGTATGAGCATGGCGACCCCGGCTTTCTGCCTCGAACCCTGATAGCCTAATTATTTAACAAATTATTTGATTAATTGAAAAGGCAATGATCGTGCCTCTGCTGTAGCTTGACAATCTCGCCAGAGTAATACGACTCCTGAGCTCTAACCGGGCAGTTTTTAACGGGCACAGAATAGAGGTCAAAGTGAAAGAAGAGCCTCCACTTGAAAAACTGGCAGGAAAAAAAAGGAGCAAACCCAGCATCGCTGAGAAAATAATAAACAGGTACAGTAACCGCAACTGAATGTAACGTTATTATTAGCGTCTGAAAATAAAATAAAAATACCACACTGATCATAATTTTGTATTCTGCGCAATGATGTGCTCTAAGATTGCTTTCTTTACGTAATAAAACCCACTTCGCTTTTACCAGAATTCAAGGCGACTATATAGTTCATCTCAACACGAAGAATAATGTAATTTAGAGAACCATCAGACGCACTAATTTGAAGATTAAGTAAACGTAAATGAAAAGGCGAACTCACGCGAACACAGATTAAAATGATCTCGTTAAATATTATATGCGCTAACAAACCACCCAAGCTCCCTCGCATAGGTCCACAGTGCAGCGGACGGAGCATTGCTCTTCCGTTTATATTTTACGTGTTTTTTTTTTCCCCAATATGACCAGGAATCAAGCACATTGGAAGGCCTATTGGTATACTCTAAGAGTATTCTTCAATTCCTCATTAATATGAGGCGCACACGCTTTCCCAGCTATAGATACCAGACGCGTTACTCGAACCCCTAACCAAAATACTGCAAATTCTGCTTCGAGCCATCGACTCGAGTGCGTTGGGCAGGTCTATTTCGGGAACTTTTGCGACGGGTCATTACAGGCGCGGCTCTCTGCACAAGTACGAACTATAGTGAAGGTTTACGTCTTGCCACTATTCTACAATGTATGGCGTCTCATTTCAATGCACCAGCAGGGACAATGAGACCGATGCAGCGCTGCTGTTTCGCTCACGTATGCATCGTATAATGGAGACGAGCGTTTCAGTCACTCGGCGTCCCGGTGAGACACTGGTAGGTCAGTAATGGCTCCGTTTAAATGGGATGCGACTTCTGGCTACTATGATCACCCCAAAGAAAAAATGAGGGAAGTCCTTCAGTTTTTTTTTTTTTTTGTACGATCTTAATATCTTCGATAAGACGTCGGCGTATTTGTGAGCCGCCAGTGTGCACGCGCAACCAAAGCACGGTGGAAGGCAACGCGGGCGTATACAGGAGATCGTGTGTCAAAAAGAGAAGCCACGCCGTTCTTATCTCTTCACTGCCAATAGTGATTATCACGCAGGAGCAAAATGCACGCCAATGGGATGTGCGCGCCTGCACGAAGTATTTTACATTCCTCAGAAAATATTAATGCGCATGCCCTGGACGAGATTCGCTAGCCCGCGGTAGTGAAAAGTTGGGGGCCGGCGGAAGGCGATTACGGGAACGGACTCGGTGAATGCAGCGAAGCACATCGGTACAACGTGGATCCAACTCGCAAGCGAAGACTGCATTTTGCGTGAACGCAGAGACTCTCAAATATACTGGAAGCCAAGTCAATTCGGAGTCAGGTGAATCATGTCGGGTATCGTTTAGTCCGCCCAGAAGATACCTTTAAGGCACAGCCGTAGTGCTCGTACAAACATACATAGGTAATACAAAAGCTGTTTGCAGACGGGTTCAAAGAATGCACATTGATGTGCGAAGCAAACGTGCTTCGAACATGCGTGAGGCATGTGCACAGATGATTCTGTCATCGTGTTTGCAGCAAACACGTGTCTTCTGCATAATGTGTGAGCAGAGTGGCTTCGGCTATGAGGTCCCGGTAGATATAGGCGCGAGCAAAGACTCACCTTAAGCTTGCTGCACGGCACGAAGAGGACCTGGTCCGACGGCTTGACACCCCGATGAGCCTGTGGCACGTGTCCCGGTGGCAGTCCCATCTTGAAGCCCTTCGCCTTCACCCAGAACCTAAACTTTGAGTTCTCGGCACTGGTCTGTTCTCGCCCTTGAGGATCTTGAGGATCCTCTGGTACTTCTTTCCGGGTCACCGTCTTGGTCTTGGCGCTGTCTCCGTAAGTCCGTAGCGCCCAGGACTGAAAGCCGTTGTACATCTGTTCTGGAGAAGACGGGGTCGACGTCGGGGACGTCGAGACAGCACCCGGCGCCGGTGCGGCCGTCGTCATCGTCGTCGAAGGCGGCGGAGATTCGCTAGAGACGTCGTCGTCTGCTCGTCGTCTTGCTCCTCCTCCTCGTCGTCTGACGAGTCGTGTAGCGTCTGCTCATGTCGCTGTGGATGATGCCTGGAAGACATGCTTCGGCTGCTGCCGCTGCTGCTGCTGTGGTCGAAATGGTCGTCGCTGCCGCGGCGGCTGCACCGATCGATGCGGTGGTGTTACTACTGTGCGTCGTGACGGCTGTTGCTGTCCTGGTGGTGCAAGTTCCGGCTGTGTTTCTCGCCTGCCTCGCAGCGTGCCTCGTGTTGTGGAGTCTTTTCTCCATGGCCCTGGGAACGGGAGAAGGAACAATGAGCAAGACGCTCGGATATCAGGAAACCCAGCTGTATCCCGATGTCTTTACGAAGTTCACGGTCGTATCTGATCATCTTACCATACCTGGACAGCCTCCAATGTCTAAAGCCCGATTGACCTGGTGCGATTTTGATTGTGAATTCGCAGCTGCGACGTCGGGCACCGCGGCTTCCCCCAGGCAATTTTGCCGCACGAATGGCATCGCAACTGCGAAATCGCAGGTAAAATCGCACCACGTGAATCAGGCCTAGCCCAATAAGAATAACGAGAAAACAAAAGCGCGAAGAGACAAACGTAGTCACAATCACGTTTTGAGGTGTGTTCGAAAAAAAAAAATCAATAACATGGTATCCACCTTTTTCCACTACACTTTTCTTAGCTAAAAGCTTAAATGAAAATATTTAATGCCTTGACTCTACTAGAGTGGCAAGTTAACCTGCTTTGAAATCTATACACTTGCGTGCCCGCTGTACACAAGAGCAATCTCAACAAGTCCAAGAGGTATCGGCAAGGTCTTCATGCGTACTAGTATAGCGCGTAGTTCATCTCATAAGCCGGGTATAGCGCAATAAATGGGACAACCACCACAATGTACAGCTCTTTAAATTTATCTGCGTTACACGAGCATTCACGGTAAAAAAACAACAACAACAACAACAACAAACATTTAATGAAAACGACACGCCCGCAACAGTGCCTCGCACAACACTAACCATGTATACACTTTTTAAAAAAACGCATCCATTACTGTAAAACAAAAAAAAGATTACAAAAATGCCGCATGGAAAGAAAGCGGTCCGGAGTAGCGCTCATATAGTAATATGTACGGAATGGAGTGCCCAGCCGACCTTACTCAACCCGAGGCATTTGAAAATAATAAATATTAAAGTTTAAAGGAAGAAAAAAAAAGAGACCACAAGTGAGGGCGGTTTCTGCACTAAAACGAACATTCGCCAGCTGCTTTTGAATCCAGCAACTACCGAGGTCGCGCAAGAAGCGAGAACGCACTGTTCCCGGGAATAACATCAACCAAAGAAAAAAAACCCCGGCAAAGACCTGAGGCGTCCTGCCGACAGACGTCTTCTTTACGGCGCTCCTTGTTTTGCAGTCAGACGGGCCGACACGGAAGGAGTCCTTAGCTACTCTGCTTTGTGTAGACAGAGCAGCCTTAGTCCGCCTATTGTAACATCACACGTGCTGCTTTTTTTTGTTTTTCCTTTTATTTCAGCTTTGGATTAAACACATTGTGCCCCGGTTTGAGATAGAAACACCGAGATCACAGGCGCAAGCTTCCGAGCCTTGGCCACGGGCAAGGTGTGTCTTGAACTCCCGGTCCCCAGCACGGTCTCGCTGCTCTCCGCCGTGCTTTGATGCGCGAGCACGTTCGAAGCTCACGACACGCCGAAGCATCATCGAAGGTAGGAAGCTCGCGATGAAGGCGGAACAACTGAAAGACCTCCCTGCCGTCCTCACCCCGTCAGTCCCTAAACACGTGGCTTTCGCTGACGTCACAGCACCGGCCATTGCGGTGGTTGCTACTAAGCGGGTACATTTTGCAGCATACATCTCAGTTCCACGCCATTTATTTTTTCCCGCAATAACAAGTAGGAGTGACCCCCCCCCCCCACCGTGGTACGAAGTCGTCACGTGGAAGCCACGCATGTATGTCAACATGTAGTAACTGCTATAGCTTTCAAAGCCTCGCGCTTCTGTTTAGCCACTGACATGGTTCATCGCGAAGGTTCTTTGCAGACTGGGCGAGAACGAGCTAGTGCCGAGCAAAAATAGCGGGAATCTACCGTACCCTCCGCTATTTCCTGCGCTTTGTCGCAACCCGTAGTAAACACAGTCTGGCGGCTACCAGCGCCACATGTGGCTGAACATCGTCAACACGGGGCACGACTATGCCTACAGCTGGTGACTGGCCAAGAATGTAGTAAAGTTCATGCTGGAGGCGGAGCTCCCATGCCGCGTTCTTAACCTGTCACCGAACGTAGTCGTATAGATCACCGTAGCGGCAGAAGCTCGCCCTGGAGGCGGAATCTCACGAGCTCCATATCTTCGACTATATACACTGTGCGGTGTCTTTGTGGTGAGTACGCGGAGCCAAAGCACGACGGAAGGCAACGAGCACGTGCCGCGGAGGAGCTTCTACCGTACTTCTAATCTCTCACCGACTACAGATAAAAAAAAGGCTCATACGTGCTGTCATGCTACCGCAGAAGACGGGCCACGGCTTGGCCAAAGCATACCGCCCATCGTTTCGACAACGCCCGGATTCATGTTTACTCTTCGTTTCACTTTACGCCCTACCACAGCCGACGTTACAAGCTCTCGTCTTTGTTCCTCTTCTACCACCGATAAAACCAATCATGCAGAGTGAATGAGCCGCGGTCCTTCCAATCCCCCGAACCTTCCTTTTTCCATTCTACCTGGGCCTGCCCGTCTCCGCCGGGGCAAGGCACCCTTCCCAGCCCTGACCCACCCTTTACCTTCCTGGGAGGCTGCGCTGTCTAGCGCAAAGCCCGGAGGGCCAGCTAATGCTGATCTTTCGGGCTAAGCGGATAGCAGAGGCCAACGGGGCCCTGAGCTAGTAGGGCTCCCGACCAGAGAGAAGACACTCTTGCCTTTTTCCCCCGAATAAAGTTTTTCATACTCTCCTCCTCCGCGGTCCCTCGCTTTTTTTTTTTCTTTGTGCGATTGGTTCAATTGGTGATGGCCGACCCTCCTCAAAGACAACGAGCACAATGACGAAGCACTTTTGCTGCTACTGGACTTTTGCTGCTACTCCGTCGGAATGTAGCGTCGACGGCAGTCGGACTTTTCAAGTGAAACGCAGCAGAGTTCGAACCCTGTGCACCGACGCACGTCAATGCTTCCACCTCACAAGTTAATGTTTAGCGTTACCCCACCCAACACAGTGCCGTGAAAAGCGTACGTTTTACCGAGCGCTGTGTTTGCGGGACCACCTCGTATTAGGTTCGAATTTCGCAAACCGCAGTATAACGGAACTATGGTCGTTTTTGACCTCAGCCAACGCAGTGAAACAAAAAGAAAAAAAGTCCGGCTCCTCGCGGAGTTATGCTATTGCTCCCTCCCTCCTCTACCCTCCCCCCCCCCTTTTTTTATGAGGAGATTTGAGATATATGTAGGTGCATTTTAGATTATATAGATACACTCTAAAAAGAAAAACTGGTCGTAAAAGAACTCTTAGGGGTTCTTTGGCTTGTGGCATGTTTCGCGCTTTAAGCTGTGCAACAGTTTCAGTGCTTTGCTTAACCAATGTGGGAGTTGGTGTCGCGATCTTTCTGAAGTAAAGAACAAAAACCGCTTTTGCCTGCATGTCCTAGCTTTTATTTTAAAAATGGACAAAGATTGACGTCTTTGGCACCTCTCAACTCCTCCACTAACTTCCGAGTCACGTGCGCTGCGACGTCAATGGGGAAGCGCGGGGTTCCGGTGAAGCTCTCTTTAAAGCCATCAGTGAGCAGCGAGAACTCATCCGCTCGAGACCGCGTGACCACGTCCTGGCGGGCGCAGCCAGAAAGGAGGAAAGTCTCA
This sequence comes from Ixodes ricinus, assembly GCA_037355805.1. Lineage (NCBI taxonomy): Eukaryota > Metazoa > Arthropoda > Arachnida > Ixodida > Ixodidae > Ixodes > Ixodes ricinus. The sequence goes on from JAZHYW010037342.1 coordinate 89,733, forward strand.
TCCGGGTCCGGCCATACCCGTCCGGCCCTGTCCCCCCTCCCCTCCGGCTTCTGGCGGCTGTTCCGCTGCTGACGGTTTTGTGGACCTAGGATAGATGGCGCCACTGAAACTCCGTATAATAAAAGTTTTGTCGATGATACCAGGTTTTTGACGCATTTATATTTATGTTGGAACGACAAGATTTATAGAAAAGTTACCTTTTATCGAGCAGGTATTCGCACAACTTGCTATCTTCCTACAAGACTCCCCATTGACGTCATGCCGCGTGTTTCTCATGGCCGCCGCTCGCGGCTGCAGGTCGAGGAATATTCTACATTTTTGCCTCGCGATTACGCGGCGGAATCGCAACATTTCGAAGGAAGGAGGTGTGTTTTCTGTCCTTTGTGACAAGGTGAACAATGTCAAAAGTAGAAAACGCCAATTCTTTCAACGTTAAAATCGTTGCACAGCTCCTTTAAGTGCGTCGCCTTTTGCGCGTGAACGAGTGCGCGACCGTCAACTTTGGGCGGCTCGTCCAAACAACACTTTGGGAGCTCGTCAGGTCGCTGGGATTGCGAGGCCACGCAGTGCTGCTCCGTTGTTGTCTTTCCCGCCAGCGTGATGGCCTTCCGTTTAAATAAAGCCTTCCAGTGGAATTTTACAGCGGAGCTGTTACGGGTTGATGAAAATAATCCCTGGAGAAGGAGAACAAGAGGGACAAAAGACAAACACAAATTTCCAACACGCTAGGTGACTGGTGCGCGATTGAAAAAATCCGCCTGGTCCGGGTATCGAACTAGGGACCTCTCGAGGGAGCGCTCTACCAACTGAGCCAACCAGGGCTTAGATGTCAGTAGAGCAAACGGGTTTTATCAGCTGCCACCAGTCTAACACCAACAAGGGTGAAGCTTGCATCTTAAAGTTATGATATAATGCAATTAAATGCAAAGGTGTAAGCGAGCTGGACAAGACCCTTACAAAAAAATGAACTGAGTTTCAATTGAAAGTATAAAGGGCTCACTCAATAGACCGCATTCAGTCTCAATTGAAATTCAATTGACTTTTTCTAATGAGTCCCTATTGAACCGTCCCAGGGTATTGGCCACTGAGGCTTAATTGAATTTTTAGCAATTGCATTTCAATTGAATTTTGGCAATAGTGTTTTAATAGAACTTTTGCTATTGAGTTTCAATAAAAATATTGCAATTGAGTTTCAATTGAATTTTTGCAACGTGTTTCAATAGAATTTATTGCAACTGCGTTTAAAAAAATTGCAACTGGTTAAGAATTTTTTTGTATACTTCCTTAAAGCATGCAACATGAAGGAAACAAAGCACATGGAGGAAACGAACACAAACATCATAACTAAGCACTCACAACCCACTAATCGTACTCCCCTTGACTGCCCCACCGCCTTATATACCCTACAAAGAAAGGTATTCATTTGGCCGGTGACCACCTCAGCATTTATTAAGGTTCCCAGTTTGCTATTTCCTCCTTGGAAGTCTCATAAATGATAAACAGTGTTTCGAAGTCATTGGACTCTATCCCTTAATAGAAAAACATTGGTACAAGCAATAATCGTTCGGTGCAGTAATCCACAAACGACCAAAAAACAACAAACTCAATTGCATTCCTAATGAGTAAATTCAATAGAATTGCTATTGAGTTTCTTATGACCAAGCTCAATTGCATTCCTAATGAGTAAATTCAATAGGATCGATATTGAGTTTCTTATGACCAAACTCAATTGCATTCCTAATGAGTAAATTCAAAAGAATACATATTGCATTTCTAATGAGCAAACCCAATTTCATTTTTAATGAGCAATTTCAAAAGAATATATATTGAGATCTTAATGACCAAACTCAATTGCATTCCTAATGAGTAAATTCAATAGAATCGATATTGAGTTTCTTATTACCAAACTCAATTGCATTCCTAATGAATAAATTCAATAGGATCGATATTGAGTTTCTTATGACCAAACTCAATTGCATTCCTAATGAGTAAATTCTATAGAATCGGTATTGAGTTTCTTATGACCAAACTCAATTGCCTTCCTAATGAGTAAATTCAATTGAATCGATATTGAGTTCTTATGACCAAACTCAATTGCATTCCTAATGAGTAAATTCAATAGAATCGATATTGACTTTCTTATGATAAAACTCTATTGCATCCCTAATGAGTAAATTCATTAGAATTGATATTGAGTTTCTAATGATCAAACTCAATTGCATTCCTAGTGAGTAAAGTCAATAGAATCGATATTGAGTTTCTTATGATCAGCCTCAATTGCATTCCTAATGAGTAAGTTCAATAGAATCAAAATTGAGTTTCTAATGATCAAACTCATTAGACATTGAGTTTATATTGAGTTTCAATTGACTCTATAGGAACACAATAGAAAGTCAATTGAAACTCATTGATCATTTTTGTAAGGGTAGGGCCTGAAGATAGAAAGCCGGAAACATTTCTTTCAGGATTTACTCCTCCGAAAATGCTCTCTTAGCATCTCTTCTGAAAATTCCGAATTGCTGTTCAAGAAACAGCAAAGGAAAGCGATGTCGCAAATTTACATTCAAGTTTTTCCCCTCGCTTTCACTGTGACGTCACGTCACTGGCAGGCAGATTACGCAGTAGTAAAAACTACAGTATCGCCCGCATTTTTTTACGCTTTTCGTGCTGTTGAGCGAGAGCTGAAGTGAGTTTGCTCAACATTCATTCCAAATCATGGAAGTTCTCGCAATCGCTTGGGAACGAGTTCCTACTTTGCTCGAACAGCAAACACGTGTTTAACACCGTGCGTCTTTTTTTTTTTATGTTGATAGTTGCGATTATCAGTTTAAGAAAAAAAAACACTGAAGATCAAAATTAAAAATGAAAAACTATTGCGGCTAAAAAAAATTGAAATAAAAAATAGGGCTAATCTTTGAGTGTACTATCAGTTGGGGTTCGGGCAAATTTATAGGTGTGTAAGCGAAGCGCATTCTGACGCAAATCAACGGACCATGAAAATAGAAAGAAAGAAAACGGCAAACTGCCTCTTCAGCAAAGAGGAAAAAAGTGCAACCGGCTACTTGTACGTCTTTCCACCACGCCACATTTGATGATGATGATGTTGACAATACTACACTCCGTTTCACGATGAGTCGGACGAACTGTGGAGGCTGCGTGCCCCGCAGACCCAATAAGGACGCCGGGGCAAGTCACGTGATAACACTACATGGCCGTGGCCACCGGAGCCTTCGCTACCGCCAAAGCCACAGAACCTTTCCGCGACAAAAAAGTAGTTCTAGGGTTCTTTTTCTTTAACGGCAATTGAACTTCCGCGCGGGTTCCATCGATAACGAGAAGATTTCAAGATAAAGAACAAGTAATCTCCGGTTCATGAGCCTTCAACGATATTTAAACCAAACAAGTGACGCCAAATCCGTATCCGCTCGATATTTTTCGTCTTGTAGCGCCGTGGTCGTTGGTGGCGATCGCAGCCGTGAGAAGTCGTGTCCCTTTCCGCTCAAAAACATCGCACTGTGCCCTGGCATTAGCACCCGTCAGCAGATTCGCGGCTAAATTGAGCGCATGTGGTTGCTCATCGCGAACCGTTCCCGAAGTGCTCGCTATTCCATCGACGGAAATGTCGCTGCGCTGGACGTTCATCCGAAGTCGGCAGGTTTCCGAGCAGACGACTCTTGGCCAGCAGACGACAGTCGGTTCCTCAGGGCCTCGGGTATTTGGCGTGGTGACACAAATGCTCCCGTGACGTCGAGTCACGTGTCTCGCTCCCGACGCTCTTTATTGAGTCGCGCGGCCCTAGCCTTCGCATGCTGGCCAAGTTATCGTGAAACGGAGTAGCAGTGACGATGATGATGATAATGAGGGCGGAGCCACACACCGCGGATGCAGGCTTCTCGGCGAAGCGTCCTTCGCCGGCCAGCTGCGCTGACGTCACGAGTCCTCGCGGCGAGAACGGCCGGGCCGTCGACACGTCGAGGGACCGCGAGACAATGCGAGAAGGCTCGCCACGCTGGCAACTCGGCGAGACTTCAACGCCCCCTAATCAAGCGCGCAACGGGTCTTCCACGTGGCGTGCCGCGGAGCGCGCCTACAATGCACTCCAAGAAAGAAAAAAACTGTTTCAAATTAAAACCGGGAGAGCAAGACACCCCCTGATAGAACCCGATACAGCGAAGTTTGTCTCGAATATCTATATATATATATACAAGGTGCTCGCACTTAAATTCGAACATTATTTCTAAAAAAGGAATGAAAGACGTTTACAATTTTCTGTAATGCGAAATTAGAGCGCAGCTCTTGAGGATGAGGAGGAGGGGTGAGTAGGGAGGGGATGATACCTCCTCCTCTCGACTTCCATTTAGGGGAAAATTCCGCTAAAGTTCCCGCTAAATTTAGCGAAAACTTTCCCACTAACTTTAGCGGGGAAATTGATGTCGCGTGACCTCAACACGATTCAGTTTCCCCGCTAAATTTAGCGGGTAAACTGTGACGTCCCATGATGCAACGCGCGCTTACGCCGACGCCGACGCCGCTCAACCCGGAAGCGGGCGCCTAAGAGCTGCGCTCTAGAAAGCGTGAAAGGTTCACTAATTCGGTTTGCGCCTGTGAGTTATACGGTCGGGGGGGGGGGGGGGGGGGGGGGGGGCATAATATAGGACACTAATCCTTAGTTCTAAATTTAAAAAACAAGAAATAACTAAAATATCTTAAATAACATTGTAATTATTTGAAAGAAACATGTGGATTCATTAAGAAACTTGCTGAGCGTCTTAAAAAGTCTGTCAATTTTAGCAGGACTCGAAGCACGTCGAAAATGCAGGGACCCACCAGTAACGGCTTACTTTTTGGGACATTCCGTGCAATAAAAATTTTTCGAGGAAATATCGAAACTATAATTGATTTGATTTCATGATACCCAGGCAATGACAGTCCTGGGAACATAACGATTTTTCCCAATAAAATACTAAACTGGTAATTTTGTGAATGTAACCAATAGAATTCGATGAAAACCAATTTCTTTTTTAAAGCAGTGGAATAAAAAATATAAGCGTCCAAACGTTTAATTAGTGTTTATTAATATTTTATGACAGTATAATAAAGATCCCCGGGGTACATTACGATATTGGTTGTTGTCCAGTTCAAATTCTCATTTCAGTACATGCGGCGAGGCGTTGATGACCAAGAACGTTTGGGAAGGTTAGTGTAAGGAGCGGGGCAAACTGAGACAAAGGTTTAGGCAAATCGATGCTGTATTTTTTTTTTTTCGTTTTCACTGCGAAACAAGAAAAGGCTGTACCAAAATTTTCTTTGGCGTCTTTGTTTTGCGGTCAGTAGAAATGACTAGACTTGAGTTAGTAGAACTACAAAATATTTATTGATAATAAATATAAACTAAAAAGTTGTCCCGTTTGGCCCCGAACCCCGAGGCAAAAAGGGACAGACAGCTTCTGGGGCAAAAGGAGACATCATGAACTTTCTTGGGCATCAGCGCCGATCGGAGCATGCACTAAAATGATAGTTTCAACGGGAGAACAACACACATCGCAATATTCCCCGGAAATGTTTTAGATGACAGTAATAAAATATCACTGGACAGTAATTAACCTTTTGGACGCGTATAAATTTTATTCCACTGCTCGACTTTTTTTTAATTTTCTTGTCATTGAATTTTACGGGAAACGTTTACAAAACCATTCATTTGTGCTTTCCCCGACAAAAGATCGTAATGTTCCCAGGACTGTACTTGCCCCGGTATTATAGAACGCAAATCAGTTTGAATTTTCAAATTTCCCTGAACGATTTTTATTCCACGGGAATGTCCTTGTGCTTCTATAATGCTTCTATAATCCACTCAAAACTGTCACTCTAAACATTCCCAGTGATGTGATTGGTCCGAGTAATTTTTGAAGCAACTCTTGGAGCAGTCAAAAAAATTTTTGGAGCAGCAAAAAGAGGTTTTGGAGCTAAAAGCGCACACTTCATCTTCATTCATATCACTGTAAATATTATATTAAGATTCATGTGGTGGCTTGTCCAACTAAAAGGCACTGTCTACTTTGCCATCTAAGTTATGTGTAACCTTTTGTTAGCATCGATTGCACAGCAGGATCGACTCCCCCCTCTTTTCAAAAAACAAACAAACACACAGAATTTGTTGTTTAGTTGTGTGTAGTACCAGCAGACACGGTCGCAAGATGATGACTGATAAAGGACAGCGGAAACTGCCGTAAATGGATATTTTAGGTACGAAGACCCGCTGAAATAATCTTAAAATACAATACCGCAACAACAGGGAAATTTATTTTTTCTTCAAATTCTAAAGGTTGTTATAAGACTGCAATTCTTAATCAGACAGAAACAAGTCATAAACAATACACCTACAGAAGAGTCCATATAAATCTACTTGCAATACCGAAATATCCTTGTAAAATCTTGAATGTGAAAAAAAAAAAAAAGATGCCGCCAGGATTATTGCAGTTTCTCGTACTGCTGAGCGCGTGCTCAAAGTGAGCATCCACAATTCTTTATCACGTGCATTGCAAACCATCAACATTGTTGGTCTCAGCAGCCTATTAATGTGAGCTCGTTCTGAGTGTCTGCTAAAAATAGCGGACTCAAATATGTCGTCCAACGTTTCAATAAAAGTAGAGTAATAAAAAGCTTCAGACAGGCGCCATCCTCAGAGTTTGTGTGTTAGCGCGTACCTCCCTCACTTTCGGAAGACACGAGCCCGTGCGTGCTGGGCTGCGACGATCTCACGCTGGGCTATGGATTTGTATACATCGGAAAGGTCAAGCCAGAAGTTTTGTTCAGAAATTGTGCCACGTCTCGGTTTGGACGAGTGCTTTCCCCTTATTTCGCAGGCGCGCTGCGGCGAAGCAAAACATGCAAAATCGCGATGCCTACTTTACGGTTGCCGCTTCTCTGCAGTACACCAGTGCGCGGCGAGAAGCGCACTCAACGAAACTAACTGACCCGCCAGAATAGACCACGAACATGAGACTTGACGCCCGTTCCATTGCGACCGAGTAAGCACCGAAAGAGACCAGATCGCTTTTTAAGCCTCTTGCGACGTCTTAGGACCGGATGCGCTGCAGCAGAGCTGGTCCTAAGACGTCGTAAGAGGCTTAAAAACCTGTCTGGTTCTCTCTCGGTCTTACTCGGTCGCAAGAGTGTGAACGGGCCTTTATTGAGAAACTTCCGAGTACTCTCAGTCTTTGATACGAAATGCAACCGAATAGTTCATTATTGCAGAGGATAATCAAAAAGCCCTGAAAACTCGAATAAGCCTATCGTAATGATCCGGCCGTGTAGCGAGGCCTGAGCTTCATATTTTCGGTATTACTTAAAAGTGAAACGAAGTTTTGGAGCAATGTTAGCGCACATTTATCACATTGTGGTAAAATGTAACAGGACGTAGCAGGATAAGGACTTCGGCGCAGTTTGGCGCAAATGGCGCTAGCAATCACATCACTGCATTCCATTATTTCTGCACTCTTCTTTCTGCCATCAATGCAACTGCATTCCGGTTGAGTATACAGATAGTGTGAAGTACCCGAGCATATATTTTGATAGCGGTCTGAAATGGAATGTTCCTTTTACATATATCTGTAAAAAGCTAAGAATCGTTAGTTGCCAAATTATATAATACAGAATTATTTTTTTCCTGTATCTGTTCGAAGAAAGATTGCCCATTCGCTCGCATATAGCGTCCTTTGCTACTTTATTACCGTTTTCGGCCATTCTTCTGACTATTAGAAAAACGAACGTGGACTGCATCCTGAAAGCTATCCCGAAAAGTGTCTCTTATAAACTTAAAATACCTGACAACGCTAATCTTTTCGATTATTTGCAACTACCTAACTTCCAAACCCTCTATGTTCATTCAGTGGTATTGCGGCACTTTTGGAATTCTGATTTCAAAATCTCAAGCCCACCCTCACGTGATCTTCGACATACGCACCCTTTTCACATACCGCTTTCTCGCACTCGTTATGGCGAAAGTACGCGTGCGTTCTATGTACCATATATTTTTTCTCACTTGCCACCTGAACTTCTAATTCTAAGACAAACATCCTTGAGCAAAGTTAAAAAATGCTTAGAGGTATTTCGTTTTAATAGGGAACTATTGCTTTCAGTCTCTATCCTGTTTATTTATATTGTTGACGCATTTTGCTTAGTAATGAGTGCCACTCTTAAACGCCTGCCTTTCTGGAACATTAATATGTATTCTGATGTTTGTATGACATTTTAACGGAAGACTCCTTTCGTGAATTTGTTTTTCGCATATTTTTCAGTCTTCTGGTGTTTCATTTTGTTTTGACGTTACTCTTGATTTCTGTTTTAGTGTGTGCATAATATTTTTGTCGCGTAAAATCTTCACGTTATAACTAGAGTGACTTACTTCATGGAATTGTGTTTACATTTCTCTTTTTCGTCTGTTTTATATTATTGTACTTTCCGTAGCTACACAGCTACATATCGTTTTTTTTTTAATTAGAGGATGGCGTCGCACAAGCCTCCTGTTGGCTTTGATGCATCCGCAACACTAAACTTTTCTTTGCTGGTAGCAATAAACTTTATTATTATTATTATTATTATTATTATTATTATTATTATTATTATTATTATTATTATTATTATTATTATTATTATTATTATTAGTTTTGCTGGTTGGAAAGAGCTTGTCGTTAGGATTCGAATTTATCTTTTCAAATCACTTCCTCTCTACACTCCTTTAAATTTACTTGCACGCCTTTGGAATGCATCCAGGTAGCGCGATGACTTTGGCTGCGGCACGAATAGACTGAAGGTTTTGACGCAGACTTTCAGGTGTTTTCTTCGCGTCTTTTTTCGCACCATAAAACCCTTGCTGTTTTTTTTTTTCGTTTTTTTACGTCCGGATTATGTAAGATAGTAAGGCAAAAAAACAAAACAAAAAAACAACTATACCTTGGCAACAAGACACTGAACCGGCGAAAAATTCGTTTACGCCTTTTGATGGCCAAATTCTCGCGTTTCGCACCATGCATATGCTCTTATTTTGACCATTTCATAGTCACAACAAAAAATACCTCGATCGATAAAATTGTATACAGAGTTAGCTAATAAAGCAGACAAATAAAAAAGAAATTACCTTGTTACAGCAGTTCTTCTATTTATTTTTTTTTTTAAACTCAGCTGCACGCTTTCAGGAGAATGGAAGTGCAGAATTCCATCACATTTTGGCGGTTCGTCAACCCATGAACAATAATTGCGATTTCCCCCGCCCCCAGCATGTTGCTACCAATTGTAGCATATGTTTTCTAAATTAAAGTGGACAAGAGCCGGAACATGTCGGCAAAGTATTAAATTAATCGCATTGCAATAGTCAAATACAGATGACGCTAAACGAAAAATGTACCGCATCTCCACGTGGTGAATGACGTTGATTGGGGCGAAGCTCTGGTGGTGCTGGTCTGCGTAGACGCTGAGCCGCAGCATGCCGAGCTTTTCGTTCGTTTTCATCCATGTCAGAAAGAGAATGTGTGGTATGGAACGTGGTTATATACGCAAATTAAGCGTTTGGTATATTTGACTCGTCTCACAGACTGATGATGACTATAATGATGATGCTGCGGCTATTTTCCCTTGGAACAGGCGGGCTCGAACATCTTCTAGAAGGCCTCAGTGTTCGAGTTTGTTACGTCACCTAAAGAAGGCCAGCGCGTGGTACACTTTAAACGCGAGTGCTCCGTCAGCGTTCCATTGCTACACTCGCGTTCAATCGGTGGGGTTCCAGCCAAACCCTTGCGCAGCACTCGCGTTCAATCTCTGCCCCGCGATGGCCTCCGATACGTGACGTAGAAAATCCATCACTACGGCCTTGTCAAGTAAAAAGCGTTGGCTCGAACTGTGCTCGTGCCCATGCCTGGGACCTCATGAGCCTTTATGGACCCTGAGGTGAATCTGCTTCTACCAGACGTCCAGTCTTTTCGAAAGTGGGCGCCATCCATAGTCTGCTCAAATGTACCCTGAGCGTCTGTTGGACATGAGTGCAGCGCCAGCTTTCGGCGAGGACTCGAGTTAAATCACACGCTACGTAACCAGTAGGATGGATGAATAGATGTTAATGGCCATACCCTTTGTAAAGGGCGGTAACTTGCGCCACCTAGCCTGTCTAAAAAGATCAACATTTGATTCCTCCCGCCCGTCAAATGGCTCCGGTCATTGTTGCTTCATGTTTTAAGAGGGTCTATTATGGCACACCATGCATTCAACAGGATCAAGTCAGTTTAATAACATTTGGACAGACTGCCATCGACTATCCCCTGGTACCCCTAAAAACAAAGGGCAAAGAGGGAAAAATGTGCGGTCCATCATGCACTTTGCAGAAGACAATATCTTCAAGCTTGCCGCTTCTGACAATTGGCGAGTCTCACCCGCGTGTTTTTTTACGCTACTTTCACGGCCTCCGTCTTTAGACCACCAGGCGTTGTGAATATCCGATTAGCTCGAAGAAAGCTAGTGAGCGAACCTGCCGCCGCAGCTTTCTGTTCTAGCCGTTAGGTGCCGTCGATTTCGCTGGAGCCGCCATAACCCGCCGTCAAGATGAGAATGGTAAGGCAGAGTTTCGGTTGTCCCGCCCCCAGCGCCAACTTCAGCTTCAATAACATTTCGGCGTCCCGAAAGCTCCGAGCGAGCTTCGAGTGTGTACGCCCAGGGCAAGTACGTCAATAGGCAATGACCGCATGCTGGATGACACGGGCGTCCGTCGCCCTGCCACTATCACCTTTTCAATGACTACAATGCGGTTACTCGATGCGTTGTTTTTTTTTCTTTGGCGTTTGTTCGCTGACAGCCTGCAAACTTTAATTACTGACGCCTGATGTGATATGATTATTACGTCCCAGGTTTCCGTTTTTCGTTACTTGTTTGTTGTTGGTTGCTCGCCATCTGCCAATTGTGAGGCCAACTGTGACGCCGAAAATAATCTGTCTCCCAACTGTGAGGCCAACTGTGACGCCGAAAGCAATCCGTCTGCGTGAAAATCGCCAGAGTGCAGCCTGAGTCGACGGCGAAAAGGGATTTATTTTAGTAGCTAGCGACGCCGAAATCTACAAAGCGCATCGGTTCAAACCAGTAAAGGGCTTTCTACACAGGTCCATGATGTGGGGCCTGGCGCTCGACTTCAGCCAAACTTGTTTTGCGCCCTTAATTTAATCTGGCAATTTTACGGAAGATGAATTTGAGATATCATTTGAGGGCCTGCCACTTATCTCATACCTTCAGAACATCGTATGGAAATGTACATATTACCAATGGTCCATTTCACAAGGCCAATATTTTGAAAACCCGGTAATGAGTATACTTTAGTCGAAGAAAGTTTCTAGTCGCCCTAGGTTGGTCTATGAAGATTTTTCTCGATAACTTAATTTATTTAAATAAGACAGGCCGAGGAATAGCGCTTTTATATTATTTACGCCATTATATATATAGATCTTTTCCAGTCTGTGAAGTTCACAAACAAATTTGGTGTACGAAACCCAAACACTGTAACAGTAAACTTGTCACTTCATCTGTTTTTCGGTATTCAGCACATTGTTTGTTTGTTTGTTTGTTTGTTTATTTTGAGTGCCCGAAAACAGCCGGCTATACATTGGTGCACTTGTTAGTAACATTTCAGATAGCATATAAACGCTCAAAGGAAAAACACAGGAATTGAATAGTTGCAAAGCATGAACATTATTTCAATACATGAAGCAAGCACTTCCTAAAATGAGGTTGGTTAGGGTTGAAAATGTCAATGCCATTGTTAATCATGCTGTGGACCTGCTTCTTCACTAAGCTTCATGGATTATATTATTTTTCAATATGAGATGATCAGTCGAACCTCTGACTTCCGAGCACGGGCCCTTCCATACCACTCGGTGCACGCGCAGCTAAAGCGCAAGAAGCGCGTGCTTCTTGCCTTTATGTCTTGCTCTTTGTGTGTTTTTGTCTTCTGGAAATTAGCGTCCGCGGGTATGACCGTGGGCGATGGTAATTCCCCTGTGCCTCAGCGCAGTTGTTTCACCCCCGAACCCGGCCGAAACTAACGATGGACGTAATCAGATGCATCTGGTGCTCAGAAAGTGCTCGCACTTTAGGCTCGAAACCACTTCGTGGTTCTCAATGACTCGGTACCATTGTTTCATT
>JAZHYW010037343.1:0-18349 GCA_037355805.1 Ixodes ricinus
GTAATAATATTGTTTTGTAAGTCCGAATAAACGGGGCGAGTAGGGGGAAAAGAGGAAGAAGAGGGGACAGCGCCCAAGGGGATCTCGAACGTTCTACACGTAGTGTTGCTGGTTTCCCGGTACCACCGGTACAATCACGTAAATACTACCACATGGTGTCAGAAGTGCTTCTGAAATGGAACCCTCATCGACCTCAGAGAACGTAACGGCCCCAACAACACTGCTAGCAACGGGTTTCACGGCGCCGCCAGCCTCTGATTTCAAGCGCCCAGAAGAATGGCCAAGGTGGATCACCCGTTTTAACAGGTACCGTAGAGTTTCGAAGCTCGATAAAGAAGACGAAGGATCGCAAGTAGACGCATTAATCTACTTTCTCGGTGAGGACGCGGAAGACATTTTGTCCGCCTCGGCTTTGACCGACACCGAACAGCGACAGTTCGAAGCAGTTGCTCAACTCTTCGAGAGCCACTTCGTCGGCAAGAGAAACGTTATCTACGAACGGGCCAAGTTCCACCAGAAGAAACAAGAGCCGGGTGAATCTGTTGAGAGCTTCATGACTAGCCTGCATCGCCTAGTAACGCATTGCGGCTACGGTGCATTAAAAGAAGAACTCGTCCGCGATCGTTTTGTCGTTGGATTGCAAGATTCTTCGCTCTCAGAAAAACTTCAAAGCGACCCAAATCTGACACTGGAAGCTGCGTACACACGAGCTCGACAGAAAGAAGCCGTGCATCGACAGCAAGCCGTCGTCAGAGGCGAAGCCCAAGCAGAAGACATGACGCTGGATGCCCTCCACAAAAGAATGTCAGCAAAAGAGAAAGGCGCAAAGCGGCGAGAATACACGCCGAAAAACGCTGAAAATCATGCAGCTAGAACACAGACGTGTGGAAGATGTGGCAACAGTGCACACGAAAAGTCCAAGTGCCCCGCAGCGGGATCAACCTGTCGCAACTGCGGAAAAAAAGGTCACTGGCAACAAGTTTGCTTTAAGAAGCTTAGGAATGAGGGCAAGAGCACTCTAAAAGAGGTGACTCTACAGGACCCAAATGAGGCGCCAAGCTGGATGATCGGAAGCATCCACGCAGCTGAAGGAAGTGCATGGAAAGTCAAACTGCGAGTCAACGGAACGACTGCTACATTCAAGATAGACTCTGGTGCAGACGTCAGTGCCATGCCTCCAAACACTGTCCCAAGCAAGGTGACCCTTGAGGAGACAGCTGCCAAGCTCTACGGTGCAAACAGGCAGCAACTCGAAGTATTGGGCAAGTTTCAAGCGACAATACAACATAACCATAAGTCTATACAGCACGTGATCTACGTAGTGAACGGCCTGGAAGAGCCTCTTTTGGGAAGACAAGCCAGCAGCGAATTGGAGCTGATCCAACTTCTGTGCACAGTCTCGGAGCAAACAGCCAAGAGGTACCACGAACAATACCCTGAGTTGTTCCAAGGTCTCGGAGAAATGGCAGGAGAGTACAAAATCAAACTCTCGAAAGACGCCACGCCAGTCTCCGTCCACACATCACGGCGTGTACCCCTGGCACTGATGACGAAAGTACAAGAGCAGCTGGCAAGCATGCAGAAAGATCGAATCATAAGGAAAGTTGAAGAGCCTACACCATGGTGTTCTGCAATGGTTGTGGTGCCCAAGCCGAACGGAGATGTACGGATCTGCGTGGATTTGACGCAACTGAACAAGAACATAGAGCGCGAAAAGCTAGTTTTGCCCTCTGTCGAAGAAACACTGGGACGGTTGTCACGCACATCACTGTACACAAAACTAGACGCCAAGTCAGGATTTTGGCAAATTCGGTTGGCAGAAGAGTCACAAACTTTGACCACCTTTATCACTCCTTTTGGCAGATTTTGTTTCCAACGACTGCCGTTTGGAATTTCTTCCGCCCCGGAGTATTTTCAACGAAGGATGAACGAGATCCTGGAAGGAATCCCAGGAGTCCTATGCCATATGGACGACATCCTAATCACTGGTGCCAACGAGAAAGAGCATGATGAGAGGCTAGAGGAAGTCCTTAAGAGGTTGAAAGCAGCAGGTGTCCGACTCAACGACAAATGCGAGTTCAAGAAAAAGTCCATAAAGTTCTTGGGACACATCGTCAGCCAGGAAGGGATCAAGCCAGACCCACAAAGGGTCACAGCCATCTCCAATATGCCAGCACCAACGACAGTGACCGAGGTGAGACAATTCATCGGAATGGCAAACCAAGTGGGACGCTTCATCCCTCATCTTTCCGAAAAATTGAAGCCTCTGCGTGATCTTCTCAAGAAGGCAAACCAGTGGACGTGGGACACTGCCCAGAAAACAGCATTCAATGCAGTGAAGAAGGACATCCAGGAGGCAACATCCCTAACACTGTATGATCCGCAACAAGAACTTATTGTTTCAGCAGATGCTTCGTCTTACGGTTTGGGGGCAGTGTTACTACAAAAAGACAATAACGGAGACATTCGACCAGTAGCCTTCGCTTCGAAAGGACTGAGTACCACAGAAACAAAATACGCTCAGATTGAGAAAGAAGCGTATGCCGTGACATGGGCATGTGAACGATTCGAGAAGTTCCTGCTAGGAACACAGTTTCACATCCAAACAGATCATCGTCCACTCGTACCTCTTCTTGGGTCCAAAGAACTGGATGCGATTCCAGCCAGAGTTCAGCGATTCAAACTGCGGCTGATGAGATTCTGTTACACAATCTCACACGTGCCTGGAAAAGAACTCTGGACGGCCGATGCCCTGTCAAGGTCACCTGTTGAACCTCCAGACAATATGGAAGAAGAAACCGAGGCTTTTGTGCAAGTCGTTCTGCAGTCAGTCCCTGCATCCCGGGAGTACCTGATCGAGGTAAAGAAGATGCAAGAGGATGACCCAGTCTGCACTAAAGTGAGGGAGTACTGCGAAAAAGGATGGCCAACTAGCAAGCAGCAAGTGCCAATCGAGATCACCCCATATTTCCGAGAAAGACACAACCTCACGGTACAAGAAAACCTACTCGTGAGAGGCAACCGCCTTGTGATACCAAGTCAAATGAGGAAGCAAGTCTTGCACCGACTGCACGATGGCCATCAGGGTATCTCGAGATGCCGGCAACGAGCCAAGATGTCAGTTTGGTGGCCAGGACTAAGCTCTCAGATGGCTGATGTTGTCACAAACTGTCTCAGCTGCGCACACGAGCGAGTACCAAAAACACAGCCGATGATCGCGTCTGAACTGCCAGAGAGACCATGGCAACGAGTTGGGACAGATTTGTTCGAGTTGAAAAGAGCCCAATACCTGCTCGTCGTAGACTACTACTCGAGGTACGTGGAAATAACTAGACTGAGACAAACCACTTCAGAAGCAGTCATATCGCATCTCAAGGCACTATTTTCACGCCACGGAATACCTGAGGTTCTGCGATCAGACAACGGTCCACAATTCAGCTCCAAGCCATTCGAAGGCTTCTGTAAGGACTACAAGATCGAGCATGTTACAAGCAGCCCACGTTATCCGCAAAGTAACGGGGAAGCTGAAAGAATGGTCAAGATAGCCAAAGACATCATCAAGAAGTCTGAAGATCCCGAGCTTGGATTACTGGTCTACAGAACAACACCAGGACCTTCTGGATACAGTCCGGCACAGCTCCTGATGGGAAGGCAGTTGCGAACCACACTGCCAGTATTGGCTTCTACACTCTTGCCAAGACTGCCCAACCATGAGGAGTTCCGCAAGAAGGATCGTGAAGAAAAAAATAAGCAAGCGGAAAACTACGACAAGAGACACGGAGTGTGCCGAAAACAGGAGTTAGATATCGGCAGCGAGGTATGGGTAAGAGACAGCAAAGCAACTGGAACAATTACGGGCAAGAGACCAGAACCTCGATCCTACACTATCAGGACAAGGTCAGGATATCTCCGCCGGAATACACATCACCTGGTTCCAACACCACGGGTGTTCACCAGCGACCAAACACATCCTGAAGCAAGCACACCGGAATTCAGTGTTCCTCCTAGAGAAGAAGACATCCCAAAGACCCGGTCAGGACGGACCATAAGAAAACCAAAAAGATTTGGCGAATGACATTTTCGGGGGAAAAAGAGATGTAATAATATTGTTTTGTAAGTCCGAATAAACGGGGCGAGTAGGGGGAAAAGAGGAAGAAGAGGGGACAGCGCCCAAGGGGATCTCGAACGTTCTACACGTAGTGTTGCTGGTTTCCCGGTACCACCGGTACAATCACGTAAATACTACCACTTGCACATGGTGCCTAGCATCAGATAAAATGCAGCACGTTAGATGTTCTATGCCTACCATCTCCACGAGTTCCTCCATATAATGCAACCGTTTTCCATCTGTTTTAATACGAAGGGATTGATTGCTTTGAGGAAACACAGATCGTGGCTCCTTACGCTATTTTTTTTGTCATCTTTTCGCGTCTTATTCAGATTGTTTCGCTGCTGTTGCAAACCGAGTTGTCGTAAGTAATTGGCCTTCGAAGCCTATCTTAAAGTCATCTATATACTCATGTGCGTCAGTACTAACGTTAATTTGGATGCTTGTAGTACAGCAGAAGTTCGGCAGCAAGTCTTGGATTACACTTTCGAAGTAAGAAAGAAAATGCGCTGACAATGACGAAAAACGACGCTACGAAAGCATCCGCCAAGGCGCGGAGGGGAGAGTGGCGCGACGAGCTGAAGCAACCTTACGTGGCCGCATCAGCGTGGTTCCAAGACTGGTAGTGCCACTACGGGGGTCGGTGAAAGGGTCCTAGACCTTGCAAAAAGAGCTCTCTGGCCGCCGTCATTTTGCGAACCGAGCGACGCCTATCAGCCAGAAAGTTTTGCCACCTGTCTGAGCTGTGGGAACCCGGTCACCGTGACTCCCCAGCTGCATTGGCATTCGGAGTTTGCTGACTTTTCTTGGAAGTTTTACTTTATTTGCCTGTTTAGGATGCTTGCCCCTTGTGTGTTATCTTCCACTGTAGAACCAGGGAATACCAAGGCTCGTAGCCTGCTCGGCCTTCGCAGGAAACGAACGAAGAGAGCGAGACGTCGCACGGCCTGCGGCGCCGGCAGTTTGTCATTCTTGGAGTGTTATTTTCGTTGAGATAATCTCCAGCCTTCCCGGCTTGTGTTCCGGGTCTTTGCGAAAAATAGCTGATGGGGTCGGGTTCGGGGTGTGGGGACGGAATACACACGTTGTTCATTTGCTTTGAAACTGTGCAAAAAAGCAGCTCCCTTCTACATGTGCCCCAAAACATGCCGGATTGGCTGCCACTGTGGGACCTCCGGGAGATTCACACGCTCATGTTTCATTTAGACATACTGTTTGAAGATCTATGATCTCCAACTATGATCCTCTCGACCGTGCAGCAGGAGAAGGTGCCCTACCTGTTCTTTGTGGATGGGGAGGAGATCAAGGAGTCGCTGGTGAAGACGCTGACCGGGCGCACGCAGCCCCTCGAGCCCGAGCGGGTGCTGGAGATTGTGTATGCACGCCCCAGGCGCTCTTCAGGGTCCAGGCCGTCACCCGCTGCACCGCCTCCATCCCGGGACATCAGGAGGCGGTGCTGCGTTGCCGCCTTCAGCCCAGATGGGAGGTAATCGCTTCTAGGACGGATGAACATGACTGACCTCCCGAGGTTTGGGAGGCAGCTTCTGCCGCCTAGCCAGTGTTTCTAATATTGGCAGTTAACCTATACCTAATATACGTCAAGGTTAGGCCTTTTACTGGTGATACCTTGGGGCCGTGGAAATGATAAGACCTGCAGTTCTCCGACATCATCGCTATAGTCGGTGACAAGGTGAGAAATGAAGGGGGAGCGTGCACCTCAAGTGCAAGTGCTTAGTCGAATTGAGCAAAGGGCATGGAGCGCGTGCTAAAGGCCGGACGTTCCAAAAGAAACGCCAGTGACTATAGTGGATCCATTCAGCACGACTACCACGTGCTGGCAACACCTCGGAACGAGTGCTGCGCTGCCCGCGAGATCGACTAATGTACCGGCAACCGCCATTTTGTCTCATTTTCCGTCGAGCTTGGGTGGTCCAGCGGCCAAACGTGTTAGCGCACCACAGCTCGGGGCACGTGGAGCAAAAGCTCGTGCTGCGGAACCCAGAGCGTTTGATCCTTCCCCTCGCTCGTTTGGATCTACCAGATTCATACCGTCGTGGTGTTTCACTAGCGCGTGATTCACAGTGCAAAGCCCGAGCTAGCAGTACTGCTCTTGTATACAACAAAGACTTTGGATGGCCCTTGGGCTGGACTCCCGCCATCTAAACTTCCACGTAACAAATTACTTGTTCAGGTTTGCGTGGATGCCACTAATGACAGCGTAATGTTCTGGTAGCCTTCTAGTTGCTACCAATCGGGGTCCCACATTTCTCGGGTGACCCTTGCAGATATTTTGTAATTCCTGCAGCACTAGGCACTGTTTTTCCTCTCACGTGCAGCGAGCTAGGGAAGGAGTGGCCAAACTTGACATTTTGCGTCTTTCCCACGCTGCAGCGGGTAGAGATGCAGCTTTCTGGTGGGCCAGCACAGTTGTGTCCACCCTACTTTGCTCGGGGCACTTGCGAGGTGTTTGCAAATGAAGGAACGTTGTGAGGCAGCAAATAAGCACTAAATGCAGGTTGACCTCTTCAAGCGTTTAAACTGGTGGTTCTTAACCATCAATGGTTTGGGGACCCCTTATCGATTAGCGGAAGTGATGGGGGACCCCATCCACTGGGGAAAGTATATTGGACAATCACAATGATTACAGAAGGGTAAACTAAATGTGTGCCATCAAACCTTAAAGCTCTGAGCTGAAGCCAGCATTCATAAAAAGAAACATTTTATTTCTCGGCTTGACTAACGGCCCAGGGCTTCGGGGTAGAAGGCCTTCAAAAGCCCCATTTGAGAACCATTCAAATGAATCGATCAAAATTAAGCTTACCGTAAAATCCCGTGAGGACGCCTCACCCAAAATGAAGAGTTAAATAATGAAAAACATGGGGTGGGCTATCTTTGGGGATGCCACAGCAAAACTTTAGCAAAAATTTATGATAAGTGCAGGGCACCTGCCACAAACCACGTGACGCGGGAACTGATACCGCAGATCGCGGACACGGCAAATCCGCGTTTCACGATGTGATAAACACGCGGAATTCGCTACAAACTCCAGTGTCATGGGAAAGGATACCACAAGGGCCGACTGCAATTCGTCAGGTCGAGAACTCGCTAGAACTTCGCATCTCACAGGAACGGATACCGCAGGTTCACGGATGCAGCAGATTCAAGTTTCATGGTGCAATAAAAAAGCGGGAACCCGCTACAATCTTGCCTGTCACGGAAACCGATATCGCGCGCGCAGATCGCGGACAAAAACACGGGAATACGCTACAAACTCGCATGTCACAGAAACATATACTGCAGATCGCGAACGCAACAGAATCGCATTTCACGATGCAATATACATGCGGGAACAACTCGCGCGTGTTACTTACAGCTAAAAATCGATATCGCGCGCGCAGATCACGGACAAAAACACGGGAACCCGCTACGAACTTGGGAACGGATACCGCAAATCGCGAACGCAGCAGATTCGCATTTTGTCGATGCAATATACACGCGGGAACAACTAGCGTGTTACGCGAGCCGATATTGCGCACAGATCGCAGACAAAAATGCGGGAACCCGCTATGAACTCGCCTCTCGGACACACCGGTACCGCCGATCGCGCCGTTGATGCGTGAATCCCATCGGACATCGCTTGACGTCCAACGGGAATCGGGGGGTGGGCAACGTTTGGGAATTTTTATGTTACAGATATTTAGCCAGAAAAACAGGATGGGCGATCTCTCGGGGAGGAGCGCCTTACAGGTTTTTACGGTAATAATTTTTCAAAGTGTTATAGTGTATTCCTCACGTTGTTGCGCAATTGAATTGGTGCTAGAGAAGCAAATGTTCTTGTTTTAGGCACCTTGCGAGCGGTTCGGGCGACACCACGGTTCGGTTCTGGGACATTCATACTCAGACGCCACACCACACCTGCAAGGGTAGTATGTGTTCTCTCTGCTTGGTGCCTGACGTAAGAAAAACACTTTTTGAGTGAGACACTTCCACTCTTCAACGAAATCGGTCTTTAATGTCCGAGTGTATTTACCATTCCTCTCTTTCTTCCTCTCGCATTAGATTAATTGACCTGCAGCTGTAAAAATAGCAAAGAAGGTGGATAAGTTGATGTCTAACATTTATGGCACAACTCAAAAATGTTACTTGACAATATGGTGTAGAGCTTTTTGACTGGCTGAAATTGTTTTTTCTGATCGGTGTGTGTTTATTGAATTTTCCTTTTTTCTTCTCAGGTCACCAGAACTGGGTCCTGTGTGTAACCTGGGCCCCGACGGCAAAAAGATAGCCTCGGGCTGCAAAAATGGCCAGGTGAGTTCCAACGTGCAGACTCGTGAGGCACGTGCAACTCGTGCAACCAACGGGTCCGTGAAATCGCTCGCTCCTCTCGTCGTTGCAGATATTCTTGTGGGACCCCGAGACGGGGAAGCAGCTGGGACGGACGCTCTGCGGGCACAAGGCCTGGATCACGTGCCTCTGCTGGGAGCCCCTGCATCGGTGGGTGACGCGACGGCGCTTGTCAGAATCGGGTGGATGCACGTATTGCTGCGTCGCCTCGCTCACTTACCTCTGCCGTGCACGTTCCTGCACTGACCTAGCCCTGGAGCTATGTTGTCGGGAGTTCCCTTTGAGTGTGCCTCTAGACGCCTTGTCCCGCACAAGTGTGGAGAAAAGAGAGTTTTAAGGGGTGCAGAGATCAGTCAGTGCCCGCCTAGGTGCCGCTACGTGTCTGGAGCATTTTGTCGGCAGGTAACCAATAACTAACCCCAAAAGTTGTCGGCTGCTTCGCAGTTGGCAGTTAGTACAGCCGCAACTTTTAAGTGCATTATGGCGCTCAAGTAACCTCCCGTATCTGGGGTTCTGTAACTTACGAGCGAATGGCCAGAAAGGCTTTAAACATCGCAGCTGGTTTTCTCAACAAAGTAGAAAATTGGCACAAATTTCAATATTCTAGCTGTAGTACTTATAAATTTAGTCCACAAACCCAAGTCCTACCTTAAGGCTCTGTTCCTGGCTGAAATGCTGTTAATGAGAAACCGCGTCAGTATCTTGCATTAGACCAGAAACCCAAGTCTCGCTTTACAACTACTTATATTTCCAGCTGAAATGGTGCTAATGAAAAATATGTATCTCGTCTCTTGCCTTTCGGAAAATTTGATGTCTTCCGATCTAATATTATTGTGACACCTTTTAATTAACTGCAATAGAAATCGAAGTTCGTACTTCCTCTTTTTCATAGATTTAAGAACCAAGCCTTCAGATGAGATCAGAAACTGCCACCACGAAAAACCTTTTATATAAAAAAATTGTGAGCAAACAGACACACTGCTGCGGTTGACGGTCGCGGCTGTTGCGTCGATAAAGGATGCGCTTTAGGATATTTGCTTCAGATTTTGCTTTCAATACAGTAGTTAGGGGAGATGCGTGCTTTTGCGGAATGCTTTTACGAGATGCGCCTCTTCATCATGAACAGGGGGTGGTGCCTTTGGCACTTAGGCCTTTCATGCGGGATGGTCGAGGTCCTGCACCACTTACTGTTCTCGTGCGGCCCTCCATCTACTCTGCTTAGCGCAGTGTGCTTGCCATTTCTGCTTTTTGGACAGAGAGCAAGGTGGTTAGAACCTGTTAGAACCTTTGGTTGAGGGAGAAAGTGTGAAACAGCGACAGTGCGTCTAGCCATGAGTGGCGTGGTTGTACGATTAGCAACGGCGATGGGGAGAGTGCAACAGTGCAGTGATGCTATCACTCTCCCCCGCGAGCGTGTGAAAGTTTTGCCTACGGATGCCGCCAAATTTTGTTGGAAAGGGTTAGTAGCAGCTACCACTGTAAAATGAATCCATCAGATATTCTCTCATCGTTACAATGGTCGCACAAATAAATTCGGAACTTTCGAATATTGAAACAAATAATGCCATCTCTACTTTGAATTTTGAATCAAATAGGGCTATACGGCAATTTGGAATATTTTCCAAGTACGTACAGTCGAACGCCGCTACAACGAACGCTTCTACTACGAAATAGCCTGTACAACGCTTTAATAGCCTGTACACCTGCTTTATTGGGGTCATTAAAGTGCGCGACGGATATAACAAAGTGACGTGTATAACGAAGAATTATCGCGGTCCCACACGTTTCGTTATACAGGCGTTTGACTGTATTTCGAATTTCGAAATGCTGCGGAACATACCTTAATTCGGACTAAAAATAAAACGAACAAAAACAAGCTACGATACTAAATAGGAGCAACGAGTCTACTGTCTCAAATCTATTGAGGATTGTGTTTCTGATAGCTAACACCAAAATGTCTGTGGAAATCAGCTTTAGCATTTTTTTTTTCCTAAATAAATTGTCTCTCTTGTAAGTCCGCTTCTTGTTCATTATTTGTGACCTTGACCTTGATTTGCTATTAATGACGATTTTTCTGGGTACGGGAGTGTTCACATTAATGAGGCACGACTGTTTGTGACCTTGACCTTGATTCGCTATTAATGACGATTTTTCTGGGTACGGGAGTGTTCACATTAATGAGGCACGACTGTTTGTGACCTTGACCTTGATTCGCTATTAATGACGATTTTTCTGAGTACGGGAGTGTTCACATTAATGAGGCACGACTGTATTGAAATAAGAGTAATTGTGCAGGTGAATGATCATGGTAGGGAACCCTTCAGACCTTGTCAAGTTTGTCCCCTTTTTTGTTCCCTAGTTTACAGGGTTCTCTACCATGACTGTTTTAACGGCCACAAACTAATCGCTTTAAAATGTTTAGATTCAAATCTAAATTATTCGTACAAAGGAACTATTCGCTTGGAACCAATAAATCACTATTGGCACATCCCTGGTTATGACGCCTAGTCAGGAGGCCGGCGGGAGGAGAGTTAAATGTGGCGTCTTGGTCCCGCAGGAACGGGGAGTGCCGCTGGCTGGCGAGCAGTGGCAAGGACGGCACAGTGCGCATCTGGGACGTGGTGCTGGGCCAGACACGGCTGACCCTGTCCGGCCACACACGGGCCGTCACCTGTGTCCGCTGGGGGGCTCTGGCCTGCTCTACACGGCTTCCCAGGACTGCACCATCAAGGTGTGGAGGGCCGACACGGTGAGAGCACGCGTCTAGACTCTGGAGCGGGGTGGCCAGAGCCGTGACAAGGAACCATTTTAAATGAAGAGCTGCAAAAATAATAAAATGTGGCACTGTTTTCCATTTTTTTTTTTCTGCTTTGTGGGGGATTATGGCGAATTCCAGTTATAAAGCAATGTTTCCCTGCTGCGAGTCCCCATCTGTAAAACCACCCTGTCCGATTTGCATGCACTCCAAAATAAAAAATATGTTCTTGAAAGGTTCTTTGATGACCTAAGACCTCTTTCCGATCGTGAAGAACAGTTTTGCCTCGAGCCCTATCACCCCTTGGCACGCTAGAAACGCAACTAGGTGATAAAGAACTCTTTCACGTCAGAAAAGGAGCTTAATTAAAGAACCCCTTACAGGTTTTTCCCGAAAAACCCTTTTAGGGGCGCTTAAAATAACTTTTTAGGGTGAGAAATCTGGACAAGCCGAAGAACCTTGAAGAGTTCTTTTACGAGCAGAATTTTTCAGAGTGTATGATGGTAGCGTTTTGTACCACAGTAGCGTTTTGTATTTCAACCTTAGTTGCAGCCGTGACAATAAATTAAACAATGGGTAATTGCTCGTGCTGTCTACTACGCAGAGAAGCACTCTACCACATCAAATGACAGCCAAGGATATTTCTCCCCTCCCAGCATGGCAGAAGTAAGCAGTGGAGAAACTGTTCAAAATGATTTACAGACTAGAGATTGCTTTGCTTGTAGTAAGGCAGCACATGGTTCAGATATGCTAAACTAGAGCTTTAACCGTGAATGCACTTCAGTTAGACTCGTTTTCACTTCACAAACCGTAGTAAAAAAATCCAGCTCCTCGCCAAGCATTAGTAATTTCCCCTTTATGCAGATATATGTAGGTGCATTTTAGATTAGAAATATGTTATCTTGTCAAGTTTTGTCACATTTCAAACACTCAAAAAGCATTGTTTCTTCCTCTGACAACCAAATCGTGTAAGAACTTCTTCCCGTGGCTCATGAACAATGTGCAAAATTTGCTTTTTTTTCTTGAGGTGAAAAAAGAGTATAGAGGCGGAAACAAACGAGCGGGTGCTACCTCGAGTCTGGGAGCACTTGGGTTCCTATACTACTTGTCACCTGAAGAGTTCTGCACATACCTTGCACAAAGTCCTTGCAACGCTTGGTTAGCGGAGAAATAGCAATGCTTGTCTTTACATTTGAAACATGTTTGTTTCGATTGAGTAACAAATAAGCTTAAGTAATCTGAAGTATACATATAAAGTGTCACCATACAAAGGGGAAATCGCTAATGCTCCACAAGGAACCAAACTTTTTTCTACTACGGTAGTTGAGGTGCAGACGAGTATAAGAACCTGGTGCGGGAAGCCACAGTTTGGGTGAGAATGTCGATTCTGGCCGGATCTTCCCGTGCCCAGGGCATCCTGTGCAGAACTCTCCAGTGCCACGGACACTGGGTGAACGTGCTAGCACTCAACACGGACTACGCAATGCGGACTGGAGCCTTCGACCCCAGGAAGGGCCGTGCGGACGGCACGGACTGCAGCGCAGGTGTGTGAAGGCAATCTCGTTTTTCCCAACAACATTTACTCCTAATGGGAAAGCCCACACTGAGCGCGTTCAGTAGCGGCTCCGGGAGTCAAGGAGCTCGCGCTCCTTCCACTAGATGGCAAAAAGTGACTTTCGGTGCACATTACTCCGGAGTAAAGAGTCGCACTCTTCTACACAGAGTCCAGGGACGGTATGCGAGGAGTGAAAAGGGTGCAAATGACATATTAATGCGAAAGCATTAACTGTCCCATGGAGCGGGCTGACGTTATCAGTTTGAAGCTCGAAAACGGCACCTAGTTTCCACGATTTCGCCTTCAATTTTATTGGCTGGCACGCGTCGACGTGGCTCCCATTGGCCGCTGCGCTCGTCAGTTTCCACGACCGCTCACCCCATGGCGCTGCGTGTCCATCAGCGCGCCGTTAACACGGAGCATCCAAGGTCAGCGTGCCCAGCCAAGGACGCGCGCTGATTGGCAACGAAAAGTACGCAGCAGACGAAAAGGGAGCGGACGAGCGGCTTGCATGCTTTCGCATCCACAACTCATAAGAAATGCTTAGGTGTACCTCGAGCCCTTTTTCCGGATCGTTGACGAAGTTCCTCTGCTGAAAGAGAAAAAACGACAAAATATTGAGAAGCTGTGTCGGCTGCGGCGTGGATTGGGTTTGCTCGCTTTTGTTAATGAAAGTGCTCAAAGTAAGACGAATAACGCATTAGGCTGTTTTCGGAAAAAGCACCTAAACGTTCATTTGATGCCGTGTTTTCGATCGCCGTTGCACGGAGGCTCGCTTATTATCGATGACAGTCCTGTCCGTGTTGAGGAGAGCAAACATAGAAATATGTTTGAACAGCAGCAGAGGCTTTATTACACGACGTTTCGGGAAGAGACTTCCCTGGAAGTCTCTTCCCGAAATGTCGTGTAATAAAGCCTCTGCTGCTGTTCAAACATTTTTCTACGTTTACGACTTTCTTGGTGAAGACTTGTTCATTAATACAGTTAATCTGCACAGAGCAAGGCAGGGTATTAACGTGACTGGTGCGTGGTTGGACACTCATGCGGAACATGATCCCGATTAATGTTTTGGTTGCGTAGCAAAATCGGGGTGTATGCGAGTATGAGACGTTGGCTGATGCTTGCTCCGGCCGCAAAACCTTGATCGCCGAGCCCAGCCGACTTCCCGTGTGGATACGAGTACATTTTATAGGAAGTTTGTAAAAAAGTGCAGAACGTATGGCCATATAAAAGCATTGCAATTGGCGGCATAGTTTAACAGAGCTCCATATTTTGCGTGTAATAACAACGGTGTTTTTTTTGGGGGGGGTTTTTATAACGGTAGCGGCTTTTGCACCGACCTGCAAAGGGCTTGATCGCTTTGGATCGCTTCGAACAGCAGTTCTGATGTCTTTTTCAACAACTTTGTCGAGACTTCTTCACTACCGATGTCACATAAAAGCGATTGTGCTCGGCGTCGTCTGCTTCCAGTTTATTTGGAGACCGTCTGCCACAGGGAGGAAGCGGAAACTGCATAAAAGCAGCTGAAGAGACGCATTTCTTTTGCCGTTCACTAGGGCTCCAAGAACTCTGACTCGAGCTGTTCCATGGGAGCTGAGAGAGCAGCTACTGATTGCGCCCACTGCGTTTTGAAGTTACTGTAGAGATCACTAGAGAAGTCCAGATTTTGTTTCTGAAAATTTCCGAACAGCAGCGCGATACTGCGACATTTACATTGGATTAGTATTACACTGAGAATGATAGTTTTAGGTAGTTTGTTTTTATGCCGTGAGTTATCCAGAAAGGAAGAGACACTCATCGGTTGTAGTCGCACCATAGTTTTGTCTCGTCTCGCCGGCGCAGTATGTTCGCGTCGGCTCGCGTGGCGGGTGCCAGTGACTTTGCCGCCGCCCTCTCTCCTTCGCCTCGCAGAGGAGCTGCAGCGGCAGGCGCAGGAGCGCTACGAGGCAGCCCGTGGCGGCGAGCCTGAGCGGCTGGCCTCGGGCTCGGACGACTTCACCCTGGCCCTGTGGCTGCCCGAGACGGACAAGAGGCCCCTGGAGCGCATGACGGGCCACCAGCAGCTGGTGAACGACGTGCGCTTCTCGCCCGACATGCGCCTGCTGGCCAGCGCCTCCTTCGACAAGTCCGTCAAGCTGTGGGACGGACGCACCGGCAAGTGGGTGGCTGCCTCCTCCTCTCTGCTTGCCCTCCGTGCGGGAGACGCCCCTAAGAGGCACGGGACTGCCTCCGCAACTCCCGCTCTCGGACCGAAATGTGCGAGTCTTAAACGACTAGCCAAACATTGGCCCTTACGTGATGTTCGCTGCTTCAAGCACGAACAACACAGCCACTTTTACGGGTACAGCAAAGCTGAATCTAAGACTAACATTAGGTTTCTGAAACGAGAAAGGAGTCTTTTGTTTTATATATTGCTGCTGGACCGGTGTCCAATTAGCCAACTTCCCCGCGGTGCAGATGTAGTTTCCGCCGCATAGTGCAGTCACCTGGAGAAAGCTGCGCAACTGAAAGGGGATGCTGTGGACGCGCAGTTATTCGGCAGTTCTTTTATGCCACGCGTGCGAGTGCACCGCGTAAAAACCTTTGCCCGGAAAAGTTTGCACTATGTTACAGCTGGCAAGATCCAAGTGGCCTCTTTTTTTGTGCATTGTTTGATTCAGATTAGTTTTCGTGCGAGTGCAGTTTTTTCCCCCGGCTTTCGGGCATGCAACCTGTTGTTCCTTTTGATTTTGTGCAATGCATTCTCCGACACTTGCTCCTAGATCTGCTGCCTGGTAGGATGTTGTTGCAGACATCATTTGCTCTGTTCAATTTACCTGCACTTGCCGCATTCAATGCAGACCGTCGTATTTGATTTACAAGTGCATTATCTGAAAACGCAACCGGAAGTACATTGCCCCGCACTTTGTGCATTGATGTGAACTGGTGCAGGTAAATCAAACGAGCCTCTCGAAAGTGCTTCTCGAAGTGTGGAAGGAGACACAATGGGGGCCTTGTCCAGGTTCCTGGCAGCCCTGCGGGGCCACGTGAAGGCGGTGTACCAGGTGGCCTGGTCCGCCGACAGCCGGCTGCTCGTGAGCGGCAGCTCGGACTCCACCCTCAAGCTGTGGGACGTGTCCACGCGCAAGATTGCGGGAGACCTGCCGGGTCACGCCGACGAGGTGGGTGCTCGTGGCGCCGCCGTCCCGAGCGCCGTCCGGGAGGTTGTGTGCAAACCGCAAATGAAGGGCAACCCAACATGCCTCCTGACCGTCAAGCCCACTATCATTGTGCTGTCATATCAGTTTTCGTTGCTTTTTATACCCCATACAGTGCAATCCACTTATAACGATATTAGCCCCGAGAAGTTCGCGTGTGGTGATGGAGAAGAAGTTGAAGATTTGAGGAAGAAGAAATATAGGGACTGAGTTGTTAGTCAGCGCTGCGAGTCTGTTTCCTTCTTGTGTGCCTGTGAGAGTGACTGTATATCCGCACTGTTCCATCCAAGCATGAAGTACCAACTAGCCCAAGCATCCACATTATCAAGAAACACTTTCATTTTCATTTTCATTTATTATGTCTCGGGGCCCGAAGGCCTGAGAGACTGACCCGTCGCAAGATTGCCTTGTGTCGTGTGGACGGATGGAGAGGATCATCGGCGGAATTGCCTCCGCCGATAGTTTTCGGGACTTGTAACCCAATTATAAAGGTAAAAGTGACAAGCGGGCTTATAAAATGTACGGGAAGCACGTCAATATCGGCCTAACCCAGCGTCTTGTACACCGGGTAAACGAGGTCCCGCTCCTCGAAGTGCTTGCGGCACACAACGGCCAAAGCAGGGAACCGGTGCAGGGAAGTGAGCCGGACGCGAGATCGCCGAGCGGAGTCCTTCCCCTGACGTCACGGTACACCTCACCCAATCAGGGCACGGCGACAGCAGCGACGCTTGTGTTTGCTTTCGGGGCTAATACTGCTTATAACAATCAGTTTATAGAGTTTCTAGACTAGAAACAATCAGTTTCTAGTCCAGATACAACGATAATCGATTACAGTAAACTTTCGTTAGTTCGACCTCGGTTAATTCGACTTTTCGTTTAATCCGATCGTGTTCAAAAGTCCCGGCGAGCGCCCATACATTTCTATGAGAGGAAAAGTTTGATAGTTCGAACTTGGGAAGACTCCGCATCAGATAATTCGTCCCGAGCGAATGCGCGCGGGCTCACATTGCACGGCACCACGGCAGAAAAACCACCAACATAAGGCAAAACACGGGCCCTTTGCTGCAAAGCCGAACGTGCGCAAATATGCTCCTGCTCCTCTACGCCGTTGAGATGGACCATAGCGAATGACACGAGCCAGCGCAACCTAGAGTGCCTCAATAAAGCGCACATGAAGGCACCCTAGCGCAAACCAATCTGGCGTGGAGTAGCGTGGAAAACATAGCACGTGGTCGGGCGCGCACGAAGCCAGCGCGCTGCTCTCAAAACGTTTTTTCTTTTTTTCTGTAGCATCGTGTGCCATCTTTGCGCACTGAAAAACGTAAATTATCTTTTTTCTTTTTTTTGTTTCTGTGGTTTGTCGGTTTTGCGCCAAAGTTGGCTGGAAGCTTTCTTAGCGTGCAGCTCTCGAAGCGCTTTTCTGTAGCATCGTGTGCGGTCCATCTGCACGTCAGAAAACGCAAAATCTCTTTTCCTTTCTTTTTTGTTATTAATTTTTTTTTGTTGTTGCAGAGCCGACTTTGTCTAGGCGCTCAAAGTCAACTCGTAAAACATATATATTTTTCTTTTTTTATAGTGCGCAATTTTTTTGGGACGTGACGATTAGTTACGCTGCTCTCCAAAGCCTGCTTTTGAACACGCGTTTTAAGCGCAGACGGCAGCAGACAATCTGCGTGAGTACTTTTGACAATAAAAGGAAGTTTAATTTTAACCGTTCTTCTGTCCTTATTTTAATTCAATCATTCTGATAATTCGACTCAAATTTCAAGGTCCCGTCGAGGTCGAATTAACGAAAGTTTACTGTATAAAGATTGCATTTTCGGGTTTTCTCATTATCATTATAAGTAGATTGCACTGTACTACCGACGCTAAAAAAAAGTAATCGAAAGAGACAAAGTACACGCGTAGATAGATGCCGACGATGTTGGTCGTGTGGGACGGCGTCCTCCGAAAATGGCGACAGCGAGAAGCGAAGGCAGGGAATGGTGTACTCATGCGCGTGAGCTTGCTGAAAAAAAGTTGGTTGTGGTTTGACGCTATTTGTGCTCACATTTCGCTCGTAAGGCACGAGCTACACGTACAGCGTGTGACATTGTTTGCAGAAACGCGACACTGGCGTGTTTTCACATATTTGAAAGGGCATTGGCGAGCACCGCAGTTTGCCGCTTAGGGTAGTGCCGCAAAGGAGCACTTCTGCCGTACTATTTGTTTTTATGACCGATGGCGCTACACTGCACCAATAGTGTTGCACAGTGTACCACGACATGCCCAACGCACGATACGACCGGTGGGTGGTTTCGTCGTCCAGGTTTTGTGCTTAGTCGTTTCTTATTCGGAGGTGGAGTGGCGACCATGTAAGCGGTATCTTGTATTCCCAAAGCAACAAAGGT
>JAZHYW010037345.1:0-13795 GCA_037355805.1 Ixodes ricinus
AAGTGGTGAATAATGATCAGAAAGGCGGCAAAGACTGGAGCCAAGCAATGGCGACCATCACTGTTCTCCACCTTTATTTCCTCTTCTTCTTTGTCCCCAATCTATCAACAAAGTCCAACCACTACATCACTCCTCCCAAGGAGAGAAATAAATTTCGGTAGAAATAAACTCTAGTTAGTTACAGACATAGTCTCTGAGTCTGTCTGGTGGGCGTCTTGTACGAACTGGTCGTCCCGCACCTGAGGGACCCGGTTTTTCAGCGGGCAGCTGCTCTCTTTCTCCCCCTAACACGTCAAGGGGTTCATCAGGTTCAGGAGCTTGGTGGTTTTGAGGCGTGTTGTCAGCGTCAATTTCGTATGGATTGGTGGTGAACCATGTGGCATCTGTGTCATCAGTTTCTTCATTTCTCCTTGGATTTGTGCAAGCAGGAACAGGTTTAAAGAAGCTAGAGTTCCTAGTGATTGTTGTTTGACCCCTTCGTGCAGTGATTCGTGCTCCGTTGATCTCGGTGATCCTGTATGGCTTGGGGTCATACGGAGGAATCAGCTTATTTGTCTGGTTTTGCTTGCAGATAACAAAATCTCCATCTTGAGGTTGTGAGTTCTTGCGTGTCTGTGCTCGTCTGCGTAGACCTTGTGTTTTTTGCGATTTGTAAGATCTGTGTGCTGCCACATCTGCTGTTCAGCGTTGTTGTGCGTTGAATCTGGAAGCAGGTAGCCCATGGGTCGCCCGAAGAGTAATTCAAAGGGTGTTTGTTCTGTTGTCGAGTGAGGGGTTGCCCTATAAGCCATTAAGAACTTACTCAACTCGGTGGTCCAGTTGTTGTTTTCGAGTGTCGTCGCTTGTATGAATCTCTTGAGCGTGCGCATAAACCGCTCAACTTCACCATTTGCTTGTGGCCAGCACGGCGTAATGCGATGATGGCGGAATCCTAATGACTGAGCGAAAGTTTTGAAATCGTGGCTCTGGAATGGAGGTCCATTGTCCGTCTTGATGATTTTCGGGATTCCAAATATACTAAAGATCTTCATAAGATTGTTAATTACTGTTGGGGCCGCGAGTGATGATATTATCTTCACGATAGGATATCGCGAAGCATCATCTACTAGGACCATTAAGTATTTTCCGTTAGGGAACGGTCCTCCAAAATCAAGTGAGAGGGCTTCCCAAGCCTGGTTGGGTTTTGCTGGAATGGCGACGGGTTCAGCTTGTCGATGCTTGATAGTGGCCTGGCATGCCATGCAGTTCTTTAGAGTTGCTTGCACCATGCTGTCTAGGTGTGGAAACCAAATTTTTTGCTTTATAAGAGCTTTCGTTTTGGTTGTCCCCTGGTGGCCAGCATGTGCAAGGGATATTGCTCGTTGTTGGAGAGCAGCAGGTAAGACGAGGCAATTGCCTTTCAGCAGTAGACCGCTGTCTGTCAGAGAGAGCTCGTGTTGTATTGATGCAAAATCTCTCAGCGATGGGTTGCTCCAGTTGGCAGGATTCTTGAGGGCAGCAATTACTTGCTGTAGATGTGGATCGACAGCGGTGGCAGCAACCACTTCCGCACAAGTCATGGCTTTTGGAACAAGGTGTTTGGCAATGAAGTTGACATATGCATCGGTGGTGCGAGCCAGATTAGCATCAGCGGGGCAGTTCGGCAAGGGGTGGCGAGAGAGGTAGTCTGAAGGATTGCTAATTCCACGTGTGTGTTCCACTCTGAAATTATACTGCTGTATCCTTAACGCGAGACGCTCCATTCGTGCAGAAGGAGAAGCTCGTGGATTGGTGAGAATGGACACAAGTGGTTTGTTGTCTGTGCGAAGGAGGAATACGTTGCCATAAAGGTAGAGATGAAAATGTTCTGTTCCCCACACTACTGCAAGCAGTTCACGTTCGATCTGAGAGTATCGAGATTCGGTGGGAGTCAAAGCGCGACTGGCATAGGCGACGATCTCAGTACTTCCGCCTCCTTTCTGAGCTAGGATGGCGCCGAGGCCAATAGGAGACGCGTCAACCGTGAGGATGATTTCTTTTGTGCCGTCAAAAAAAGCGAGGTTATGAACTCCAGATATGTTTTCTTTCAGGGCCTCGAAGGCAGCTTGCTCTGTTGGGCCCCATTCCCATTTAGCATTCTTTTTGGTGAGAAGACGAAGTGGGTGTGTGAGATTAGCAAGGTTAGGTAGGAAGCGCCCACTGTAGTTGACAGTGCCAAGGAGGCTTCGCACTTCATGTGCGTTGGTAGGGACAGACATTTTTTTAAATGCTTCAATTTTTATAGGGTCTGCTGTGATGCCGGAAGCAGAGAAGATGTGCCCAAAGAAGCAGAGCTCTTTCTGCGCGAAGAGGCATTTTTTGGGGTTAACCGTGAGGCCAGACTTTCTCAATCTCTGGAGTGTGGACTCTAGAGCATGGTCGTGTTCTTCTTTCGTCTTGCCAAATACGAGTATGTCATCACTGATGTTGAGCACATGAGATATTCCATTTAGAACTTGCCTAATGGTTTCCTGGAATATTTCGGCTGCTGCATTGATTCCAAACATGAGCCGTTTGTAGCGGTAAAGTTTGTTGTGAGTTGCAAAGGTAGTAACTACTCTAGAGTCATTGTCAAGCTCTAGTTGATGGTATCCGTCTTTTAAATCCAGTTTCGTGAAAAGTTTTGCCCCATTCAACGCTGCTATGATGTCATCAATGGTGGGGCAAACGTGTCGCTCTCGAAGGATTGCGCGGTTTGCACATCTCATATCAATGCATAATCGAATGTCCTCTGGGTTTTGTGGTTTAGGCACAATGACGACTGGAGATATCCATGGAGTGGGTCCTGATGCTTCTTCAATAATGTCAAGGGCCAGAAGCTGATTGATCTTCTCTTCTACTTTGCTTCGCAGAGCAAACGGGATGCGTCGGTGTGGTTGGACCACCGGAAGGACGTTTTCGTCAATATGAAGGTGCACTTGGAAATTCTTGAGTTTTCCAACGCCGTCACACAAATCAGGAAAAGCAATAAGTGGTGTCTCAGTAGGACTTGGAGACATATCCGTGTTGGTGCACAGTTCGACGGCATATGTTATTTTGATGAGATCTAGTCTGCTGGCAGCCGCGAAGCTTAGCAGTGATTTCATGGCACCTTCCATTACAAACAGGTCTTCCGTTGTGTGGTTGTCTTTGTGAGATAACGTGACACTGAGTTGTCCAATGATGGGTAAGGGGGTGTTAGACCATACGCGTAGATTCGAACTTCTGCCTGTTGAAGCTTAGCGGTTGCACCAAGTGTTGTTAGGGTATGGGTCCCGATGACTGATACTGAGGCGCCTGTGTCAATTAGAAAGTTTACAGGGGTGTTGTTGACATTTAAACAAGCTTGCGGGAGTCCTCGTTCAGATATCCGTGAGACAGTTCCCACGGCGTATACGCTCTCGTCGGAGTCAGAATCATGCGAGATCTGAAATATCGGTTTGTGTGCTGATTTGCAGACCTTGCTGTAGTGGCCCCTCCTGCCACATGTTTTGCAGCAGGAGGATTTTGCAGGGCAATTTGCTTGCCCTCCCTCATGGGGCCAGTTACCACCGCAGTGGAAGCACTGGAACGGGGAGGGGTACGTATGTTGTTGCGAGCTACGTCCCGGCTCTAGACGTGTAGAGAAGTGGGGAAATCGTTGTTCATTTCTTGGCCGAAAGTTCCCCGAGGCGTTGCGATGTTGCTTAGTGACAGCCTGAATTGTTGCGCTATTCGATTCTTCCATGGTTGTTGTTGCTCGATTAACATCTTCAAGAACCCGGGCGTGCTTTAAAAGTGATGACAGGTCCAAGTCTAACCTGAGAGCATCACGTCGCAGGCGTGAGGACGTTGTTGCGAAGATGATCTGGTTCTTGACTTCGACGTCAGTATTTGTGAACTCGCAGTGACGAGCAAGAAGCCGAAGACGGACGCAGAATTGGCCTATGGATTCGCTCTCTAGTTGTCTTGCCTGGCGAAATTGAAAAATTTCAAGCGCCGTGTTCGTGCGTGGGTTGAAGTAGGCGTTAAGCTTGTCTTTGAGAACTTGGTAGGGATTACTGCTCGCGGGTGGTGTGGATGATGAGCTGGATGTCGACGCTTGGCTTGATGTTGAGCCAATCTGTAGGTCAGGGAGGGTCTCGGAGATGTCGTAGACCCGTTCCCCAGCATAGTGGAGTAGAAGTGATCGCTTTCGAGCGTTGTCTTTCACATCGAAGGCAGTGAGGAAGTTTTCAAAGCGTGCTAACCATTTGTGCCATTCCGAGCCGATGTTGCTTTCGTCAATGGCGTCCAAATCAAAGGAGGGCAGAGGAGTTGGAATCAAGTCATGACTGGTGATTACACGAGGCTTAGCTGTGAAGTCGTCAAGGTTTGGCGCAGCAGCGGTGTGCTGAGGATTTGGAAGGTGATTACTTGCCGGAGTTGTAGCTGGAGACAATCGGCAACACCCTCGTCGCCAATGTAGAGTTGTTGAAGTGGTGAATAATGATCAGAAAGGCGGCAGAGACTGGAGCCAAGCAATGGCGACCATCACTGTTCTCCACCTTTATTTCCTCTTCTTCTTTGTCCCCAATCTATCAACAAAGTCCAACCACTACAATCATCAATGCGAGGGCGACCGCCTTTCTGAGGGCACACCATCCGATGGACTCATGGGCCAAGCGTCGAGTCTTCACGTGACCATGACTTACAACCATCTGTCATTGTATAACACGTAGTGATTTTAGGGGCGAAGCTCCCTTAAGCCTGGTTCAGACAGTTGCGTTTGACTGCGTTTGACTGCGTTGCGGCTGCGAGAAACCAGGACATCAATGCTGCTTATCTCGCGTGCCAAGATGGCTCCTTGAATTGGATTCCATGCTTCATACGAAGCACAGATGTGCCGGTGACTCGCTTTCGGTTCTCGCCGCAACGCAGTCAAACGCACTCAAACGCAAGTATCTGAACCGGCCTTAGGCCTGGTTCACACTTGCGAATCGGCGGGCGAATCTGCAAGAATTCGGCCGCCGGGCGTAGCGTCCACTGTGCATTGCCGCGGCCGATTCTGCTTCGGCGGCAGCGGATCAGGTCCGTAGGTCCGTCCGTAGCCGGCGTCGGTGCTCGTGCTCCTGCTCGTGAGCTCGAGTGCTCACGAGCACGTCAGTATGCTCACGTGCTCGTGTAGGGCAAAAAAAGAAGAAGATGAAAAGTATGAGCACGTGAGCACGTGAGCTTACGTGCTCAGTGCAGGGCAAAAAAGATAAATAATTATAAAAAACAATTATAAAAATTCTGTTTGCGCAGTCGACAGGATTCGAACCTGTGCGGGGAGACCCCACTGGATTTCTAATCCTCACCTTTAACCACTCGGCCACGACTGCGGGACGAGTAGGGGCTCTGAGATGTGGTAGCAACTCAAGAGCTGGGGATGTCATGGATGAAACGTTGCATGTAGCCGCTCAAGGTCTATACAGGAGGGGGCGCTGCGGTCAAATGCGTATATAATCGCGCAAAACTTTGCATGCATTGGCTCAACGTTTATAGACGAGAGGGCGCTGCGGTCAAATGCTCAATTGCGTATATAACCACGTTCCATACCACACATTCTCTTTCTGACATGGATGAAAACGAACGAAAGGCTCTGCATGCTGCGGCTCAGCGTCTACGCAGACAAGCACCACCAGAGCTTCGCTCCAATCAACATCATTCACCACGTGGAGATGCGGTCAATTTTTTGTTTAACAGTGTGAACGTGTATAAATTCCTTGGCTCTATACCTTGCATTCTGAGGTATTATATAGCGAAACAGCGCAAAGACCGCAGCAGCGAATAAAAGTCACGAATCAACAGAGATCGACTTACCTGTCTCTAGTCAGGTGATGAGAGCAATGAAAATGCAAGTTTCAGGCCGCGGGCTAACACTTGACAGCGTGCTTTGAAGCGATTTTGTTTCCGCCTTTGGTTTGGTCCTAAGCACCGGATGCGATGTTCTAGAGAACTGGCTCTGATCGCTTTTGATGCTGGGCAGTCGAGTATTCGGACAGGTCGGGGCAGTGCTAGCGAATAATCTCGGAGGCCATGGTTGTATGCTAATAGAGAATAAAATCTAGTACTAATTATATATAGCAAACACACGAAAGTTACGGTGTTCTTGGATGAGCAGTTATTTTTCTATCTGCATCGTTTTTGGTCCGTCCTTTATTTTATTTCCATTGCCCCTTCCTTTTCCTACGATTGATTATTTTGCTCACTTTAATTTTCCTGTTGAAATATACAACTTCTTATTTCCGCAACCTACATGACACCTGCCTTCCTCTTTCCCCGACGAGCCTGACAACGTCATAGCCACATGACCTCGAGTGGGAATTATAAACAAAAACAGAAACAAAAAACCACAACGCTCGCGTGAAACGTGACATCACGCGTGGAACGAAAGTGATTAAAACATTATATGTAATGCAAATTAAAAGGTTGACGCATGCCTCAAATGATTACACTCTATAAAGTAATTAATTTGTCTTAAAAAAAATTGAAGAATTTTAGGTGGGATTTGTACCCACGACCCTTCGGTTGCAAGCCAGACACGCTACTACTTTTCTTCTTCTTTTTTTTTATTGCTAGGCCGCGCAAGATACGCTTGCATGAGGAATGAGAAGGCGATGCAAACGGGGTCTGATACCACTATCACGTTTCTTCAAGCTTCAAGGGCAACTCCACTGAAAAAGTCGACCCTATAGAAATGGCTGATATCGCTTTAGGGAGTCAAAGTACGGTCATAACCAAAATATCACGTCAAACCGACGTCGCATTCCCGATTAAAGCCAATATTAAAAATGTTCTACCAGCTCGGTTAGTAGCCCGGCAGCGAGTGAGCAACACTGGCACCGGGTGAGTTAGTGAAGCAACACTGGGCAACGACGTAGGTTTCGTCGTATGCTCTCGTACGGACCCCGCGGACGCTTCGTTTCCCGTGGCGTTCTGCAATTCTGCTGACGGCAAGAGGTGCTTTATCCTGTGTTCTCCTTTTTTTATTTGCGTCCTGGCAGTTCATTTCCAGGATAGCTTCCATGACCTCGCGGAAGAGAGCGAAGCGATGCTGCTCGCTCACGCGCGTCTCGTGCAGCCGGAGACACTCGCCGGACTCGCTTTGGGCAATGTCGAGCACGGCTTGTAGTGCTGTAGGTTGCACCAGCAATCCGGTGCGCAACCCGGAGCTGTGGTTCCACCATTTCCCGAGAGACCGGAAGAGGCACAAGGTGTGAGTCGGTGCCGTTTGCCGGATAGACTTTGGAAGACCGTGGACTCCAAGCTCCAACGCGAAGCTCTGCTCCCAGCACTTTACGTCAAACACCTACACACGGGATCTTCAACCGCTGACTGCTGCGGGTTTCTCCACGAAACACACGTCTTTGAAGAATGATGCGGTGCCGTCGCTGTTCGCGTACCGTCTGCCAGCTGCTCCAGCACGAGCGACCGGTCGCAGCAGATCTAACTAGCGTGCACATATAAGTGCACACTAGTTAAAGGTACCTTAGCTTACACAACTTATACCCCATTCGCACGACCAGCATAAAGGTACATTTAACATAGGTCCCTTTGCAATCGGCGAATCAGCCCGCGCTCTTCGGTCGCGAGCAAACGTGACGCGCAGAGGATCGTGAATGGATCCGCCGCGGAAAATAAAGGTCCTTTAGCTAAAGGTACATTTACGATCGTGTGAATCGGGTATGATACCCCATTCACACGATCATAAAGTCCCTTTAGCTGAGGGACCTTATGGTCGGCGGCGAATCAGTTCGCGCTCCTCCGCGCGTGGCATATGCTCGCGATCTTTCAGCGCGGGCTGATTCGCCGATTGCAAAGGACCCATGTTAAATGTACCTTTATGCTCGTCGTGTGAATGGGGTATAACCCCATTCACACGGTCAACATAAAGGTACCTTTAACATAGGTCCCTTTGCTATCGGCGAATCAGCCCGTGCTCTAGGGCCGCGAGTACACGCCACGTGAGGAAGATCGTTAATTGATTGGCCGCAGAGAATAAAGGTCTCTTAGCTAAAGGTACCTTTACGGTCGTGTGAATAGAGTATTAGACCGCTTGTGGATACCATCTGTCCATCTATCTCCCATTATTTATTTTCTCTTGGTCCGCGAGCAAGAAACAAATACAGTCACGCTGCGCCGGCACTGATTGCAGCATATTTATAGCAATCGGATTCGCTTTTCGGCCGGCAAACTTATAAATAGACACTAAAACTTACTAAATTTGGTGCATATTAATAAAGTGCAGCGGTAAAAAGGAAATGTGCAACTTACCTTTTGTTTTGAAACTCTACGTGCGACTGAGCCGGCAGTGTTGGTGCGTCGGCTCAGGAGCGCGGGACGAGAACTACGTCATGCCGTCGACACGCCACTGATTATCAGTGTTGCCAAGCTGCTTGAGCCGCTAGTTTCAGTTTCGCGGTGCCACCGGAACGAAACTTGGATAAGCGATATCTGCAAAGCTATACACACTCCCGAAATTATATTAATTATTAATTTAAATCTAGTGACTCAGGGTCGCCGACTTCGACCAAACAGGTCATAACCCCAAAATCGTAAAAATGGGGTAAAGTTGCCCTTTAAGCGTCTTCCCAATTTTGTTTTTGTCTCAAAGGGGCTTGCCTGTTGCGCAATAGCAACATGTGCAGACCCGAGAAGACTTCTGGGCAACCGTTTGACGTGTGAAAACTCCGAGATTGTAGGTGATCAAGTTTACGTGTCCTGCGTTCAAATGCCCCACTTTGGGGAATAAGTACGACAGGGGATTATTAAGACCCACTTAAACACGCAAGAACGCGCGTACCGAAACCTCGACTGAACACGCTAAGCTCAGCAGACACACGACTTCCAGAAGAAGCGTCGAACTTCCGGTGACTTCTCTCGCACCCGGCTCGAAGAGCAGCTAAGCTCTGGTAATACTCAGGAAAGTTACTTTACAGAGCTAAGTCACGTATGAGTCTTGGCTGGCGAGCTTGCTAGACACGCGAATCATTTACATGGTCAACCCTATTATTCCAACTTCAGCATGCATCATTTTGGACATGTCGCCGTGGATGACAACAAAAAAGACAATAGAATAAAACAAAACGAAAACAAGACAAACACATCGTTGTTTTACTTACGCGTTGCACAAAGTACTTGACTGCTTTGGCAATGGAGAGAGTTTGTTCTGAAGGCTTCTCTCGGGGAAAGTGATAAGAGAAGCGAAGAAATGCTCAAATTTCTGAGAAAACGTACACAGTTTGTATTTGTGCTCAGTGTATGTACATAAACGTTCCAGCATGAAACGGCGTCCAGCAGAAATCAAGGACGAATCGGCATCACTATCATTTATGTTTAGCACAAAAGGTAAGCCGAAGCGGTTCGCATCGGTAAACATCAGGTCGAATGTCGATTTGATGTTATTTTAGAGTAAAAAAAAAGAAAGCAATAAAGGAAAGAGTATAACAATCAGCTACAATATTGAACAATCGTTTGCCCTCTGCACTTGTTCAGGAGTACTAAGTCAACATTTAAAATGGCCGCCTTCATAACCGGGTAGTAGATCACAACTTTGCTTTCTCCTTAACAACAAGCTCATAAAATAAAAATAAAATAAAAAAGCACGGCGCATCTAGTTGTATGCCACGGCGAGCTCACGATTACTTTCGTTCCAAAGTTCCAGGACTTGAGAGAAAAACCTTTTATAAAGGGTCATCATTTCATTAAAGTGCACACGCAAAAGTCGCAATTCACGTAGCGAAACATGACTTATCTTTGTTTAGACAGGCGATAAAGAAACTACTGATTTGAATTCAATATACTTTGGGAGCGACCTCTTCAAGTCGAACCCAACAGAAGTGGTAGATGATTCGCAAAGTACTTCAGCTAGCCACTCGATCCCGACCAGCGCATTAATTGCTAAGGATGCGGATTGTTTTTGGAAAACAATGCTTAAAGCGTAACAGAACCTGTCAAATGAAC
Organism: Ixodes ricinus; assembly: GCA_037355805.1. Lineage (NCBI taxonomy): Eukaryota > Metazoa > Arthropoda > Arachnida > Ixodida > Ixodidae > Ixodes > Ixodes ricinus. Next base: position 9,964 of record JAZHYW010037345.1, read on the forward strand.
CCAAGTTTTCAGGCCCATGCAAGCTCGTGCTTTTGTTTACATTTTCACATTTACCGAACGAGGCGCGTCCTTCTATACTTCGTCTCACCTTAGTATGGACTATTGTTAGCCGCGCGTGCTGAAAGCGCGAGCTAGTCGCTTTGAATGAAGCTGCGGCGGCTGCACGAGCGCTCGTGCAGCAAGTGTTCTAGTCAAGGCAGTCAAGGCTGGCCGCTCGCGCTAGCACAGCCTTCGCGGTTAGTCCATGCTAGGGTGAGACGAAGTATAGTTTTCGTAGTGGCAGTTCTGTACCTAATTTATTCCGGCACACCTACATTCGACACCGCGGATAGCCGCAGGCGAACGCACACTGCTCGTGGAAACATAAAATGTTTACTTCATCTACTGTTGGAAAAATAAAAATAACACAAAAAGGAGAAAACGAAAAAAAAAAACGAAAGGGAAACTGCTGGAGATCCAATTAAAGGTGGGACTTTCGTTTTCGAGCATTGCGCAACCTCTGCTGGGGTTCTAAGCATAGAAAGACAAAGCAATACCCGAAAATGCTCCAGAGCTCGACTTAGGCTCAGAAGCGACGGAAGTCGGCATTACGCACGTAAGCCTTTCATGCGTTCAGCCAGTCTTATCGTTTCACTGCGTATACAGCCTGCCCTTCTTGCCTGTTTTACTACGACGCCGCACACACGCAAACTTAACCACGTACCATGGCCGCCAAAACACGTCCTTGTTACTCATCTGGGTATCTGAACAAAACAGCGAGACCTAGCGCTCTTTAACGGGATTTGCAGTCTTCTTTACCGGCAAATGCAACGTCCATATCCGCGAAACATCACTGAGCGAGACCGAGGACGGTTGAGAAGTGACACGCATTGCCTCGTTCTTGCAGCGGAATCGGCTATTAACAGTCAACCGCTGCGGTGCGGACACATTTTGATAGCTCCGTCGTTTCACCGACAATGTTTCATTGCACCCTGCCTAGATGCCATCAGATGTTTTTCCTCGCTCATTCTGATCAAGTTAGATATGCGTCGTTCGAGGGTGCGAACATAACACGGGCGAGATGTTTCGAAAGTTCCGCTCAATTTCGCGTACACTTCCGCTTGACGTCCCTGCCGAGGTCCCTGTCTTCGTCCAGAAGTCTCTTGTCCGCGTCCGGAAGCGGCGCCCCCACCGGTGCACCCCGGCTAACTTTGAGGTGCACGGAGTTGAGGCTCCGCCTGCCGGACTTGACGGGTCTCGTCCTGGGACCCTCGTCGTCTTCGGTGTCCACCGAGTCCCTCATGTCGTCGTGTTCCGGCGTCACCCTCCGCCGCCTTTTGTCCCGGACCTCGGCATCCGGCCTCCTGGGCACGTCCCTGCACGGGGCATCCTTGAAAGGCAGCGGGATGGGGATGGGGATGGGGATCGGGATGGGCAGGAAGATCGGGTAAGGCACCATCACCGTGGGCGGGGGCAGCAGCGGGTTCTGGGGCCGGCAGAGGCAGCAGCGGCGGTCTGGGCAGCCCCATCCGCGGTAACCCGGGAGGCGGCGGCAGAAAGGACCTGCCCGGCGCTATGCTGTCGTGGTTGCTGGCGTTGTGGTGGTGCATGCGCATCTGGTGGAGCATGTGGAACGCTGGGTGGGGAGGAAGGAACGGTGGCCTTCTGGCGGGGTCGGGCAACGGCATGCCCGGGAGGGACAGGGGCGGCATCAGCTGCGGCGGCGGCGGCGGCGGCGGTGGCGGGTGGCGGACTTCCCGGAGTCTGCTGGCCGTTCATGTTCGAGCTGGTCGTGCTCAGGGGTGTGCTGGCGGTCCTAGGCGGCGACCGGGCCGAAAGCGGCTGGTGGTTGTGAGACGATGGTAAGGATGCGTTCTCTTGGGCGCTCGCTGACGACGTTTCGGGGCGCGATGACCTCAACGAACGACGTCTTCTGTGCGGATGCTTGTGCGACACCTTCTGCGAGAGGTTCATGGGGTCCCCTCCCGGATCGGGAGAGGGCTGCGAGAAGCCGCGGGGGAGGGAGCGGTAGCGGTAATGGCGGCGGGGACCTCCGCTCGTCCGGTTCCTCCTCGTCGGCCGTGTCGTGGCCGTTGGCCGTCGTGGAGGAAGACTGGGTCTTGCAGTCTCGAAGCCAGAGCTCGGGCGTGATCAGCCCCGACGCGGCCTTGCAGGCCGCTTCCTGGAGGTGAGGGTGCATTTGCAGATGGGCCTGAGTCTCTCTGCAAAATATGTTCATCTTGTACTGGTTGAGGCACTTGTCGCTGCAGAACTGTAGCTGCTGCTCGCCGTCCTGGAAGTCGACGTAGTTGACCGTGTGCCGGACGTGCTTGCACCAGTCGCACACCTTGTTTTTCTTGAAGGACGCTCTCCGGCACTGGGTGAAGCAGAGCTCGGAGCAGAAGGTCTTGCTCCCGTTGGTCGTCTTGAGGGTGAACAACTTCATGCCAACCTTCTGGCACCAGGCGCACAGGATGCAGTTGGGTGGGAGGTTCGCCGAATCTGCAGAAAGAAAAGAAAACAGTGTTGCTCAGATTTACATGCTCCAGAAAGCTATTTAAAAACAACTGATTGTTAAGTTCAGGAGTTCCAGTGCAAGAAAAGGGAATTTTAGAGGGACACTGACAAGATATTACTGCTTCACAATAGTTTTACTGAAACAATCTACGGGGGACACGCTACACAGGAAACATAGTTGTGACTCGAAATGAGAAATTTTCTGTACGAAAATCGCTGGTCAACCCTCGAGTGTTCAGGCGCTCTAATCTGGACACTTGGCGAAAAAGTCGGCAAGGGATTCGGCGGCCGTGATTGGCCTGCGCAGCGCTTGACCTTGGCCCCGACCAATCACGACGCTCGAATTCATCGCCGAACTTTTCGCCAAGTGTTTAGATTAGAGCCCCGGGTCTGCTTTTACTTTCTTATCTTTAATCACGTCAGACTCGTACGCAACGAGTTACAAGTAACTGATTGCTTGTAATCAATTGCATTTTATTGTAGCGTTTTAACGCTTCAATTACTCTTTTCTGCCGTAACGTTCGCTGTAATTCAATTACTATTTTTTTGCAATAAATTACAAGTAATCAATTATAGGTTTCCGAAAGAGCTGAAATTATTGAGTCGAGATTTTTACGTAAAAAATCGCTCTGTCTGTTCGGGCGTCAGTCGTCTACGTTTCACCAACGTTGGACACCTCTTTGACCCCTAAACAACTAAAAAGATGCCAAGATACCAGAAGGATTAGAATGTCAACGCGCTCAGTGACGTTTTGACTGTCGAGCTGTCGAGAGTGCCTCGTTCCCTGTGTACGGGTTCTTACGATCCGGGTATGCGGTCGCTCTCCGCTTGACCAGCTGTCGCTGAGTTAATGCTGATTTGGCCAAATATTGGAGTGTTCCGTTATAAAAGGCAATACCAAGCGTGCCTGAATCCACCGGGTCGGCAGGTTGAGCGATCAGTTTTCGGGCATCTGATAATAAGTTCGCGGGACAAATGACGATAAGCGATTTTCATTTTATTTCACCCAGCACTATAGTCGACTAAGCAATCGTCTGCCGGCCAAGTGGAGAGTAATGACAAAAGTCAAGAGCAGCCGCTGAAATTCCTACTCATTCACACTATAGCCTCGATGACGACTCAGCTTTCTTTCGTTCACTGGTGGTCTTCGGTGGAGCCACGAGCTCGCCCGGGCTTCTTCATATCGTCCCGAGTCTGTACGACACTCATTCATGTCAAAACGGGAATACGGACGGTTCAGACAACGGCACGTAGAATAACTCAAAGTGCGTGAACAGCGTCCTCTACCTCAGTGGAGCGTCATCGCGCTAAGGATGACGGCAACTCGGGCGCGGAC